>PVJA010026235.1:13981-24302 GCA_004027025.1 Myocastor coypus | reverse complement strand
AATATTTGTTTGATACAGTGGACAATGGATTTTTTCAAATGTCTTCATATAGAAGCCAATATTGAAATAAGAGAAAGTGCCATCTCTAAATTTAAAGCACCATACTTAGCAGCTCCTTTCTCCTTTGAGAATCACATATGTTGCTACTGTTCTGTTTATCCTCTTTGGTCTACCTGAACTTTTTTTTCTGTCTAAACACATAAACATAGCATGCACTGTGAAAAGGGTTTTATTAATTAATTTTTTTTTTTTTCTTTGTGGAACCAGGGATTGAACTCAGGTCCTTGTTCTTACCAGGTAAGCGCTTATTCTACTGAGCTATCTCCCCAGCCCGAAAAGGGTTTTATTAAGATACATTTGCAAAATATTTGAATTAGATCAACTAGAGACACACAAAGAACCTCTGACCAAGAAGGATGTTTTAGCTATGGGAAGAGACATAGCCCTTTCCCAGGCAAATCCAGCTAAATTTATTTTGTTCAACAGAGGGAGAACTAATTAAATGCAAGAATATAATATTATTTTATAAACTCTTAATGAATTTTGTGTCAGTTGAGATAAAAAAAAATAAGCCATCCAGCCACAATGGAAAATATCAGTGTAATGGTTTATGTCTAGTTGTTCCCCCAAAGCCTCATGGAGTCACTGGGCAGGGACTTCTAGAGTTTGAGACTTGATCCATGATCCCTGGGATTATAGGTTTTAGTGCTGATGGGATTATGGGTGGAAGTACTTCTGGGATTATGGGTGTAGCCTAGGGCGGGAGCTAAGGCGAAGAGCCTGAATGTAATATAAAGAGAGACAGAGAGACAGACTGGAGCTCGAGCTGGTGCTGCTGCTCTGCTGCCCTGTTTGGTTGGCTGCCTCTGCCACCATTTTGCTGCTGTTCCGCCACCATGAACTGGATGCTCTCTGCTCTGTTCCACTCAGCCTTGGGCCAGCCAAATATGGACTGAAACCTCCGCGAACTGTGAGCTAAATAAACCTTTCTTTCCTTCATTTTGAGTGTTGGGTATCTGTCCCAGCAACGAGCAAAAAGTAACTAATACAATCAGTCACCACAATATGTATCAAAAATCCACAGCTGGGCAATCATCTTACCCGTCTCATATCAGGATCACTTGTGTTAACCACTTTGGGCAGAAGCACAAATATCAATAATGGAAGAACCATCATCATAACCTATAGAAGAAAAAAAAATCAGAAATCCTTTTCCTACACTTTATAGTTTATAAAATAAAACTACACTCAACAACCAATAGTTAAATTAAAATTCCTAATGTGCACACAGAACTTGTAGCAGTCACCTCAATTCTAATCTTCTGGTGATAGCCTGGTACCTCTGGCTGACTACTGTGGAACATAGCAAAGTAAGACTAACCTGGCTGTGCTAGACTTCCCTGACATCCCACTTCTTATTTGTGCTACCCAACTATCTTTGTGTACTTTACAACTGATTTTAACACAAACAGTTTGCACAGGCCAGTTGAGTTGCTCTGTCCAAATGACTGAGCCAGGCGTGGTGGCACACGCCTGTAATCCCAGCACTTGGGAGGCTGAAGCAGGAGGATCGATGCGAGTTCAAGACCAGCCTGGGCTACAAAAGTGAGCTCAAGGCCAGCCTGAACTGCGTAGAGAGACCCTGTCTTAAAAAGAAAAAAAAAAAAAAAAAAAAAAAAAAAATGACTGAGTGAATCCTATCTACAGAAAGGACCTCTCATTAACGTACATCCTGTAGAACCTGTATTAGGCAACTAGTTTAGAATGCACAGCACCCAAAATAGTCTTTCTTATCATCTAAATAGCCACTAGCAAGGAATCAAACCTTAGCAAAATGTTTTATGGTCTTTTTTTACTTTGTTTTTTGAGACAGGTTCTCACTGTATAGCTCAGACAGGCCTTGAGCTCATGGCAGTCTTCCTGGCTCAGATTTCCAAATGTCAGGACTACAGCTGTGTACTACTATAACAGCTAATATGCAGAGAAATATAGCCAGACACAGTAGTGAACATCTGGAATTCCAGCACTGAGGGAGGCTGAAGTAGGACAAAAAGTTTGTGTCTTCCCTGGGCAACTTATCGAGTTCTGTCTCAAAATTTAAAAATAGAGTTGGGCATGGTGGCACACACCTGAATTCTCAGCACACAAGAGACTGAGGCAGTAGGATCACTGTGGGTCCGAGACTGGGCTGGGCTGGGGAGATAGCTCTGTAGAATAAGTACTTACCTGGCAAGCACAGAGTCCTGAGTTCAATCCCCGGTACCATTAAAAAAAAAAAAAAAAAAAGACCAATCTAGGCTGCAAAGTGAGCTCTAGAGCAGCCTAAAGTACATAGCAAGACCCTGTCTCAAAATAAATAAATAAATAAATAAATAGGGCAATGGCTATAGCTCAGTAGTAAAGCACTCCTGGGTTTGCTTTTTTTTTTTGTACCAGGAGCTGAACTCAGAAACTGTGCTTGCCAGATAGGTGCTGTGCTATTGACCTATCCCCCACCCTACACTCCTCAGTTTGATTCCCAGAACGCCCCACACACACAAAAAAACAAACATTTAAAAGCCAATAATTTTAGCTTTCAAGCTGGGTGTGGTGGCACTATGACGAAGAAGGCTGCGAGTCCAAAGGGGAGGCCTTGGGAGAAAAAAAGGAATCCAAACTTAAAAAAAGGTTAATTTGTCTCTAAAGAATATATTCTGTTTTATTCTTACTATGATAATATCTGCTTCTTGGTAATATTAGCTACTTAATTCACCACAGGATAACTTCCATGCTCACCTCAAATATTAAAAAGTTGAAAGAAAACCATTTGTACCATCAATAGGGATTAGTTAACAAATGGTGGTATATTTATCAGTAGACTAATATGCAAGTATAAGATAGGATGGGGTAATTCCATATGTGACTTACTATATCCTTTCATTCTATTTATATTTTAAAACATGCCACCATAAGTGTTTTCTTAATTGCTGTTGTACATTTCAATGTCAAATCTCCAGTGCCATTATCACTGCATAGTTTTCATTTCTATGGCCATAATTTTTCTGAAACTTACAGACTTCTCACAATAATCCTTTTCTCCCAAAGTGTGACCTCAGCTTTTCATTTCACAGGGGTTTGAATTTTTCAACAGCCTGAAAATAAATAAGGGATTAGGAAAATGCTTTATCTTAGCTTAATACATACCATTGGGTTCATCAAAAAGTCTGTCCAGCCCCATGATTCCCTTTTAATAAAGTAAGAAGGTGGACCTGAAGATTTCATTTGGAGAGGATAGGGCAGTCTAACTACTTCCGATGTTTTGATGTAATTCACATATCTTGCTCTGATAAAGAAAGATTAAAAAAAATTACAAACAGTTAAAATAATTGCTTATAACATATCAGCAATGTCTTACATTTATCTTTTGCTTTTTCAAAAATGCTTTGGCATCTAAACTTACGATCTTAGCCAGGCGTGGTGGCGCACACCTGTAATCCCAGTACTTGGGAGGCTGAGGCAGGAGGATCATTGCGAGTTCAAGACCAGCATGGGCTACAAAAGTGAGCTCAAGGCCAACCTGAACTGCATAGTGAGACCCTATCTCAAAAAGACAAAAAAAAAAAAAAACTTACAATCTTGAAAATCCTGATCAAAGTAGCTTTAACTGCATTTTTAAGACATGGTAAGAGAGAGAGAGAATCAAAGACTTGGAATCTTCTAGCTGTGATTTTGTCACTATCTCAAAATATTTTTTTTTAGCATCAGGTTTTTGTTTATTTATTCTTTTTTACTACTTTTGATAAGAAATAATAATATGACAGTTTCAAAACATGTTATTAGTACATTCCCAATAATTAATACAGTGTATACTGTTGTCTTTGTAGTAGTTATACAGAGCACAGGGTGTAGACATGATAATTTTTCTAATCATTATTGGCACAAAAAATTTCTTCTCACTGAACTAAGAGAAAGCAGCTGTGTACATAGTCAAATGTTCCATAACTGCAGTGGGTTACTGACAAAACTGGCAAAGTTGGAAGCTGTTGATTTAAGCCTTTGCAACTCAGCATACTAATCCAGCTTTATGTTTTATGCCTGTGGTTACTTTTCTGCTGGGTGGTCAAACTGACAGGCTTAGATTTGTATATGCTTATATTTCTAAATTTCTGTGTAAAAATATGTAATTACTTTTATCACATTCTATAGATATTTACTAGAATATCAACAATTGATAGAAAATGCCAATTCCAAGTTAAGTCTAAGATGTTTGATACTCAGAAAGACAGCGATGTTAAGTTCAAGTACCTATGTTAGAGTAATAGTATCATTAAGCTTTTCTTCTGGAAGGTTAAGAATGTAAGTTTACAGAGAAAAAATTAGAGAAAAAGAAGGGCTACAAGGATAGCCAATATTTTGGTCTTAGCCCTTCAAAATCAGTGAAGACTCAGGACATAAGAGAACCTGTGCTGTAACATCCTATAACTCAGTGGTTTCCCAAAAACTTTCACAGAGAGCAAACTGGTCAAGCAATGGTCATGACTCATCCAGATGGCTGACACTGACAACAGTTCTACAAAGCACTGTACATGGTTTCAAAGTAAATCCTGAGGGGATTTGACTGACCTTGGGAGATACAAAAGCTACATGTTTTGCTATATAGGACTTGCTTTAAAATATTTTTAAATGACTGGGATTGTAGCTATGTGGATTGTAGCATCTGCCTAGTGTGTACAAGGACCCAGGGATAGATAATTTCCTTAAATTCTACTTTTATCAAAAGTTCACTTAAGGGGCCCGGCGGGATGGCTCAGTGGTCTAAAGCGCCTGCTCGGGAAAGTTTGGGCAGCTTCAGGGACCTCGGTTCAATCCCTGGCACCACATGCTGCGCCAGCCCTGCCCTCGGGGCGGGCTGAGCCGGCCATAAAAATGAATGAATAAACAAACAAAGGTTCTGAAACAAGAAAAAAAGTAAATAAATAAAATTAAAAAAAAAAAAAAAAGTTCACCTAAAATTCTTGGTCTTCTTAAAATATTTTGAGACAAAGTCTTGCTAAGTTATCCAGGTTGGCCTCAAATGTGTAATGCTCCTGTCCCAGAGACCTAAATAGCTGGAATAGGTGTATATCACCACACCAAGCATATCTACATATTTCAAAAGAAATGTTGGTCATATTTTATCCAACATTTCTAAGATTTTTCATTCAAATGTCACAAGCAGAAGTTTCAATATACACTTGAGGCTAATTAATTTACCAAGCATGTTTACAAAATATCAGTGAAAATTATGAGGCTCTTAGAGCTAGGAGTACAGCTCAATGGTAGGGCACTTGTCTAGCATCCCTAATGCCCTAGAACTGATCCCAGCATTACAAAGAGCGGGGCATGATATGAATTTCACTTTGTTCACTACTTTGTCCTACCCCTAATTATTAAAATAGGGTTCTAATATGGCTGATTAAAGGAGGGACCTGGAAGATGCTCTGGGGGAGTCATGAAAAATGAAAGTACTCTTAAGATGTGGGAGATAATCACCCCAGAAATGGAAAATCAGTCTGAAACACACATCCTCTAGATCAAACCAAATATCTGGGTCCTTGAAATGGGGAAGCGGTGCCTCCACACCTGTGTCTTCTACTATTTACCTAAGACTAGGTTTATACAGATGCCAACATATAAAACGAGCAGGGGAGGAGACAGCCATTAACATCCCAAGCAAGAGGTCAGCAAACAGGGTGCCAGATAGAGAAGCTGCTATCTGCAGTTGTAAATCCCAGCTTACTGGGACCGGTAACAGACAGCAGCCCTCCCTGGGCTCTGTTTCTTGTTTCCTACTTCTCAGGATATCAATTGGGCTTGCCTTATATTATTATACTCCTGCACCGGTCATCTAGGTAGCATGTCATTTCAGGAGTGGCCCTAATAGCTGAGGAGAGGAGCCAGAGTTCTGGGATGGACTCCCCACTTACTTCCTCACATCTAAAGAGGAAACAACAGGGGAATAAACTGCAGTCCCCCAGGGAAACCACGAACTACAAAAAAGAAAAAGGACATACAGCACAGAAACAGACTCTCTCCTCATGTCATCCTCCCAAAACTAAGGAACACGGAGTGTGGTGGCATCCTATCCACTGCTGCTGCCCCTGACCTAGCTAGGGAGAGGCCAAACACCAAGAACTGAAGGCTGCATTGAATCCCTGGGCAGCGAGCCACAGAGCACATCCTCAACAGACAAAGGGAGGAAAAGAGACTGAACACTTAGTCTAGAGTGGGTGTTTTCCTACTGTTTCCTCAAAAAATAGAAAAAATAAGATTTGAAGGAAAATTCTAACTAGTGCCCACCATCCCACAAGGGAAGAGGAGATCCAAGGCCAAGCCCAGGCACTCTGCTACTGCTGCAGCCTAGAAAACAGAGTTCAAGTCAGCAAAAGTCTGGAATCTGAGTAAAAAGGAACAGAAGGGTCATTTGAGTCAGAGAATTTTTGGCAGTATACTAGGCCTAAAGCCCAGGAGGGAGAATACAGAGAGGAGCACGGGATTTGTCCAGCAACAAGGAGTGACAGGTCATTGAGGAGTGTGACTAATCACAGAAGGTGACTGAAAGTCAGGCAAACTACTTCACAAATTACTCTTCTCAAACTGAGGTCACAGAACTCAAACTTTGGAACACAGAACAAAGGACTGCAGTTAACCACGTCCATAGCACAGCCTATACAAGGTTGGGTTCAGAAAGACTGGCAGCCCTCACCACTGCTGACTGGGCAGTGAAGCAGCCAGCAGGCATGAGGGAAGCTGGCCTAGCTGCCTGTGAGCAGAGGAAGACCACAGGGCAGAGGAAGAGCACAGGCGGCATTGTGCCTGGGAACTATGTACACTCTGGAGGTAGAACACAGGACCTCTTGGAGCCGTTTCTATTTTCTTGCTTGTGTGTCTGTTCTGGGTTCTCTCTGCCCCTTCTCTTTTGTTTTATTTAATTCTTGGTTCTGAGGGGTTTTTAATTTTCATTTTTTTCAAGTTTTTTCCTTTACATTGTTCTCTGTCTTTCCTTTCAAACTTCTTTTGTCTCTATAATTTACTTATCTTTTGTCTTCCCTCACTCCACACAACATATATACCACAGGTGCCTGTATAATAAAGTAAATAAAACCAGGCCTGTGCTTTAACTTGAATGATGCTGTTCATGGGCATATCAGGTAACTCTCAACAGAACTGTACTTAATAGTATTTGAACAAACCTAATGACAAATATATGGATAGGTTCTGACAACCTCACAGCTTTCCTCAATCTCTTATCACTTCCCTGCTCCTCTGGCCTCTACAGATGTTATCTCAGAGGCTGACGACATAGTTCAGTGGTCTAAAGCGCCTGCTTAGGCAAGCTTAGGCAACTGCAGGGACTGAGGTTCAATACCCAGCACCACACGCTGTGCCAGACTCACCTCCAGGGCAGGCTGAGCTGGCCATAACAGACAGACAGACAGACAGACAGACAGTTTAAAAAAAATATCTTAAATCCCCCCCAACACTACCCTTTACTGCATCTATAGAATACTTTCCACAGAACCTATTTTTTTTAACATATTAATATTCCTCTGACCTCCTTCTCCTGATTTACACATCTCCTTTTCCCTTCTCTTATCTGTATTGTAGACTAGCTGGCAAAAATGGCATAGTGTAGACCACGTGCCACAACCAGCAATTTTTTTTTTTTCTTTTTCTTGTTTATTCACTCATTTCTATGGCCGGCTCAGCCCGCCCTGAGAGCAGGGCTGGCGCAGCATGTGGTGCCGGGGATTGAACCGCAGTCCCTGAAGCTGCCCAAGCTTTCCCAAGCAGGTGCTTTAGAACACTGAGCCATCCCGCTGGACCCACAACCAGCAATTTCTATCATTGAAAGTTCTAAAAGGTTTACCATCATTGGTATACACTGTAAGGGGCACTGATAAAATGATGAAAGTACAAAAATAAGGGTTTTTTTTAATATATACAAATTTTGTATGGTTGGATGTGCTGATGCTCTTATAGCCAGCAGAAATTCTTTCCTAACAACACAGGGACAGGGCTGAACCCAATTAAACTGAATAGGTTCAAACAAAATAAAAAGATCTTCATATCAACACCTACTTTTCATTCTATTTGACTTCCAAATAAAGCAGAACTGAAGCCGGGCGTGGTGGCGCACGCCTGTAATCCCAGCACTCGGGAGGCTGAGGCAGGAGGATCGGTGCGAGTTCGAGACCAGCCTGGGCTACAAAAGTGAGCTCAGGACCAGCCTCAACTGCATAGCAAGACCCTGTCTCAAAAAAGACAAAAAAAAAAAAAAATAAAAAATTAAAAAAAAAAAAAAAAAAAAAAAAAAAAAAAAAAAAAAAAAAAAAAAAAAAAAAAAAAAAAAAAAAAAAAAAAAAAAAAAAAAAAAAAAAGCAGAACTGAGAGAATCTAGCCTCTGCCAAAAAGTCTTCCCAGCTCTAGAAAAGCAGCTCCTTGGCAACTCTCCCTCAGGAATGCAGTCCTATCGTTTCTCACTGATAAGAGAGACACTTCAAGCAGTTCTCTCTCAGGCATCTCCTCCCTTAGAGAAGCAATAGTGTGTACCACCATGATAAAACTAACAAATGAGGCTATAAACAAGCTTTACCACATCCTGACATCCTGAGGTGCACAGGATGCATTTCAAGGTTAAGACTTGCTGCTTGGCCTCACTTCTCTACTGCTTACTGCCACCAGTCTACAAAAGGAAAGCTTTCCTTTTCTTCAGGGCGGCACCAGCACAACATCCCCACCCCTGCAAATCCGGGTCCCTGTGTCTGCCTAAGCAGGTACTTTAATCCGCTCAGCTATAAGGCCATCCCTCCAAATATATAAGTTAAAAAGAAATTTAAAACTAAAAAGAATTTAGGCTATAAAATAGAGGATCCAAAAAATGGGCAACTGAAATGAACAGATGCAGGGCTAGCCAGATAGCTCAGGGGACTAACGCACCTACAAAGGCAGAGCGCAGCTGGAAGGTTCAATTCAGCCCCCCAGGGCGCACTCAGATCCCTATGGAGACTGAGCATGGTGGCCTGTGCCTGTAATCCCAGAGTTTGGGAGGCTGAAAACAGGAAAATCACTACAAGTCCTATCTATGTAGTGAAACCCTATAGACTCTGTAGACCCTGTACTAAATACATTAAAAAAAAAAAAAAAAAAAAAATGAGCAGATACTTCTCAGAAGAATTACAAACAGCCAACAGCCAATAATTACATGAAAAATTGTTCAAAATCTCTATCCATTACATAAATGCAAAATGAAATAACATTCAGAAAGAATGGCTAACATCAAGAAATCATGCTAGTTAAGTTACAGGGAAGAACACAAGTGTCTATATTATTGGTTGGAATATAAACTAGTAAAGCTAAAAAAAAAAAAAAAAAACCTAGTAAAGCTGTTATGGAAATCAGTATGGAGGTTCCTCAAAGAGTACAACGAGAAATTCCATTTGACCCAGATATTTTCCTTCTATGGATATTCCCAAAAGAGTGATGATATCTTATTGCAGGGATACATGAATACCCAAGTGAACTATATTTCCATCAACTGATGAAGGATAAAGGAAGTATAATACTTTTACATAATAGAATAGTACTGTTCTATACAGAAGGATAAACTTGAGTCATCTGCAGGAAAATAGATATACCTAGAGAGTATATAGTATTATGTAAGTCAGACACAAGAGCTTAAAGATTCCATGGTCCTTTCTGAAAAGAACAAAATACACATAAATTAAGAGAGCAAAAGAAAAAGTAGGTAACAGGAAACAGTGAGATAGATCTTTTGCAAATGAGGAGATCAAGAGATACAGTGAGGAGGAAACAAAGGAAAAGAAAAGGATATAAAAGAAGCAGGATGTACAATGTACATGTACCAACTCCTCAAAATGGATGTAATCATATACTGCAAACATGTAGTAAAACAATAAAAATGCTAAGACCCTTCTTAATGCTTTTGTTTTTTAACCTATGTCCCAGGAATCTAATCCTCAGGATAGTATCTGAGACTATGACTCTCACTGCTGTGATTAGTTCTTAAAAGCTCAAGCAGAGAGTACACTTTACCCAAGACAAAGTGACAAAGGAAACTGTATTTTACTTGCTGAGAATACTTCATTGAAAATTCTAATAGAGCAGGAAAAACAAAAACATTATAGTACACAGCAGATATTACCTTTTGTTTAACAACTGTCATTCCAACATTTTATTTTCAATATAAAAATTTAACCATATATATTATGTGTATATATGTATATATATCATGTGTATACGTGTGTGTGTGTGTGTATATATATATATATATATATATATA
>PVJA010026235.1:0-13881 GCA_004027025.1 Myocastor coypus | reverse complement strand
GCTTCCCCAAGCAGGGGCTTTAGACCACTGAGCCATCCCGCCGGGCCCCACTCTTTCCTTTTGAATAAGATCATTCCCTTTTCCCAGTATCAACTGTACCCTTCAAATTCCATTTTTTCTTTCAGGTTATCAAACTAAGAAGACAACATGATGGCTGCACATGCAGGTTTGATTTATTTCAATTAACAGTATGTTCTCTAGTTGCATCCATTTACCAACAAAAGACTCAAATTTATCCTGTTTTATTTTATTTTTAATTTTTTTTTGAAATTTTTATTTTATTTTATTTCCTGTTTCAGAACCTTTATTTGTTTATTCACTCATTTTTATGGCCGGCTCAGCCTGCTCTGAGAGCAGGGCTGGCGCAGCATGTGGTGCCAGGGATCGAACCGCGGTCCCTGCAGCCACCCAAGCTTTCCTAAGCAGGCACTTTAGACCACTGAGCCATCCTGCTGGGCCCCAAATATAATGCATTTTTTTTTTCCCCGGGACCAGGGTTCAAACTCACAACCTTGCACTTGCCAGGCAGGCACCTGTGCCATGGAGCTATCTCCCCAGCCCCTTTTATCCTGTTTTATAGCTGAATAATACTCCATTGTAGGGTCAGTGAGATGGCTCAGTGAGATGGCTCAGTGGTCTAAAGCGCCTGCTTAGGCAAGTTTAGGGAATCGCTGGGACCGCGGTTGGATTCCCGGCACCACATGCTGTGCCAGCCCCACCCCCAGGGCAGGCTGAGCCAGCCAAAATGAATGAATGAATGAATGTGTAGGAACGAACAAACAACAAACAAACAAATAAATAAATAAATATTTATAAAAATAAATAAAGGTGTCTTGGGCGCTTTAAGAAAAAAAATTTTTAAGCCGGGCGTGGTGGCTCACGTCTGTAATCCCAGCACTCGGGAGGCTGAGGCAGGAGGATCGGAGTGAGTTCGAGACCAGCCTGGGCTACAAAAGTGAGCTCAAGGCCAGCCTCAACTGCATAACGAGACCCTGTCTCAAAAAGACAAAAAAAAAAGTGAGCTCAAGGCTAGCCTGAACTGCATAGCGAGACCCTGTCTCAAAAAAAAAAAAAAAAAAATTTTTTTTTAAATACTCCATTAGAGTCCGCATGCAGCTCGCCTGTGCAGTCGGTGGTTTGCGCTGTCCGCCCGCCCGGCTGGCAAGAAGCTCACCATGCCTCTGGCCAGAAATTTACTACACCCTTCCTTGGAAGAGGAAAAGAAAAAACATAAGAAGAAACGGCTAGTTCAAAGTCCAAATTCTTATTTTATGGATGTAAAATGTCCAGGTTGCTATAAGATTACCACGGTTTTCAGCCATGGTCAGACTGTGGTTCTTTGTGTAGGTTGTTCAACAGTTTTGTGCCAGCCTACAGGAGGAAAGGCCAGACTCACAGAAGGTTGCTCATTTAGAAGAAAGCAGCACTGGGCTGGGGAGATAGCTCCGTGGCACAAGTGCCTGCCTGGCAAGTGCAAGGTCATGAGTTTGAACCCTGGTCCCACCAAAAAAAAAAAGAAGCAGCACTAATGATCTGTACAACTTCCTGAATTTGTTTTTTCACAGAAAGCCTTATCATAAGTTCAGTAACTGTAATGAATCTACCAAGATAATGTGATTATACTTGATTTTATAAGGTGCACAATATTGAGCTCCTATTTTGATGGCAGTTTTTCAATAAAGTTTTAATTATGGACAAGTAAAAAAAAATACTCCATTGTATAAAAATACCACATCTTGAGCTGGCCATAAAAATAAATAAACAAACAAAAATACCACATCTTCTTTATCCATTCTTTAGTTGATGGGCATCTGGCTTGTTTCCAGGATTTAGCTATAACAAATTACGCTGC
The DNA here is from genome assembly GCA_004027025.1 of Myocastor coypus. Taxonomy (NCBI): domain Eukaryota; kingdom Metazoa; phylum Chordata; class Mammalia; order Rodentia; family Myocastoridae; genus Myocastor; species Myocastor coypus. The sequence goes on along the minus strand of PVJA010026235.1, from coordinate 12,029 downwards.
CATAAACATGGATGCACATATACCGCTGTGGTATATGGTTTTCAGTTCTTCTGGAAAAATATCCAGCCTTGAATGGGATCTCCAATCATAAAGACCAGGCATGGTGGCACATGCCTATAGTCCCCACACTTGGGAGGCTGAGGCAGGAGGATCAGCGTGAGTAGGAGGCCAGCCTGGGCTGCAAAAGTGAGCTCAAGGCCAGCCTGAACTGCATAGTGAGACCCTGTCTACAAAAGACAAAAAAATAAAAAAATCAGCCAGTAACAAATGCTGGAGAGGATGTGGAGAAAAAAGAACCCTTCTGCACTGTTGGCAGGAGTGCAGACTGGTAAAACCATTATTAAAGTATCGTTATAAGTGCTTTAAGATTGAAATTTAGCATGATAGAATTGTTCCTAAATATTTGTTTTTAAATTCGTGCTTCTAAAAAGATAGGAACAGCCAGCCATAACTCAGTGGACTAAAGCACCTGCTTAGGCAGACGCAGAGACTGGGGTTCAGTCCCAGGTGTGCTGTGCTGGCCATTCTCAGGGTGCGCTGCACCTGTGAACAAGTTTGAGCATGGGGGCATATGCCTATAATCCCAACACTAGGGAGGCTGAAAACAGGACTCACTACAAGTCCAAGCTGTGTAGTGAGACCTTGCTCCAATATGTAAAGTGGCAAAAAAAAAATTCATGTTTTGCAAGATAATACCTTCTACTGAAGTTTTTGTCCCTGCTCTTAATAGGTGAAAGCAAGACACAAAACAAATTTGGATTGAGTAGAATATTCTTTTTTTAAAAAAATTAATTTTATTTATTTTTTAAACCTTATTTATTTAATTGTGTTATGGCTGGCTCAGCCTGTCCCCTGGGGGTGGGGCTGGCACAGCATGTGGTGCCAGGGATCAAACCAAGGTCCCTGCAGTTGCCTAAACTTTCCTACACAGGCACTTTAGACCACTGAGCCATCTCGCCAGCCCTAAAGGAGAATATTCTAAATAGAATATTCAACAGTTTGATTTTAAAAATAGTAAAGTAAAAAGAAATTTCTTTCTAAAAAATATATTTATTAGGAACACTACATGATATCTTTCATGATAATATCAAGAATTAATTCTCCTGAGACCTGTCCTATACAATACACATGCTACAAAAAGAGGAAAAAAAAAAACTACTTATTAATAAAAGCTTGTTATATATATATATGTATATATATATATATATATATACATATATATATATACATATATATACATATATATGTGTATATATATATATATATATAGACAAATCATCAGGGAACTAATATGCAGGTAATATAAAGAATGAAACAGCCCCATTTACATAGTATATCTTAAAAATTTGCAATATCAAAAAAGCAAAGAAGAAAAATATGTTAAGAGTAAATATAAACTCAAATATACTTATTTCTGTCAGCTTGGTTTTGAGTCTCCAAAACTCAGCCTTTAATATTCTTGGAATATAACAAAAAGATCAGTTTTCTCTAAAGTCCCAAATGTTTTTTCCTTTGCACAGTCTCTGTCTCATTATAGTAGCCCAGAGTAACATGGTGATAGCTGGAACAAAATATGTACTATCACTTAAACTGGTTTCATACACTTTTCACATACAAAGAAACTATTACTGCAATGAGACAATAAAAAATAAACATGTTTTTGTTTTTTAACAAACAGTGGCAAAGTTTTATTAAAGGCAAGATAAGAAATAGGTGCTGCAGAACAAGTCTGAGGCAACTATTAATAGGAACAGTCATACACCCTACAGTGTGAGGACAAGCTACCATGCAAGCACAAACACAGGGGCCATAAATTTGCTCTTTTAAAACTGAAAATTGAATTTGAAAACTGTAGATGTTCACATAACTATTGCCAACTTCAAACAGATTTTATCATTCAATAATCATAGTCTAAATTAGATCAAAGTTTTTTTTGTTTGTTTTGGCAGGACTGGGGTTCAAACTCATGACCTTGTACTTGCCAGGCAGGCACTTGTGCCACGGAGCTATCTCCCCAGCCCCAAACCAAAGTTCTTTCACCTCAATTTCAAAACTACAATATTTTCCTACTCTGCTAACCTCAAATATTGTGCTTTTATCTTTTCTTTTTAACATTATTCTTACTTTGAAATAAACTCCATAATGTAACCTATAGCTTTTTCTAGAAATACTGAGCCGGGCATGGTGGCGCAGGCTTGTAATCCCAGCACTTGGGAGCACTGAGGAGGACTGGCGCGAGTTTGAGTCCAGCTTGGGCTACAAAAATGAGCTCAAGGCCAGCCTGAACTACATAGCGAGACCCTGTCTCAAAAAAGACCAAAACAAAAAAAAAAAAAAAAAGAAAGAAAGAAAGAAACACTAAATTTCAATTGCATATTAAGTGTTCCAGAAAAGAGAAACTAGAGAAATGTTAGATCAAAGTAGTATCAAGTCATGTTATTATTCAAAATATTACAATGAAAAATGGATAATGAATATTCTCAATTTAAAAACTTAATTATTTCCAAATTTTAAAATCACATTTCTGTTATAACCTTCACAGTACTTTTGTTCATACAGTAATCTTAGTTTTCTTTATACAATCATACCATGAGCTAGAACAGGAAGAGGTTCAACTTCCTGACTCGATCAATGTTCATATTAAAACAAAATAAGGATATTTTAAATATTTTAAGGAATAACAGCAGTTCAAAAACATTTCAAACTATAAATTCTAAAAGGAATGTACAATGAGATATTTAACAGCGTTGCTCTCCATAAAAGTTAAGATACCCTCACCTCATTTTTCCTTTTGAAGTAATATCTACTCGGACAGGATCAAACTTGTAAGCTGGAGAAATAACTTCTACTACGTAAGATCCAGAAGGTATATCATGAACCACAAAACTGCCATCTGTTCTGGGGGAGCAAAATAAAAGCTCTTTAGTACTTTGATCAACACTTCGGTCTTTCATTATGTTTCATTTTTACTTACTTACTTACTTACTTATTTATTTACTTTGATACTGGGGATTGAACTCAGGATCTTATGCTTGCCAAGCAGGTGCTCATGCCACTGAGCTTTCTCTCTACCCTCTTCTTTATGTTTTAAATCCTCTATTTATTCCTAAAGCAATGTCACCCCCGTAATATTAAAGCCATCTTAACAAAAATAGAAAATAAACCTAAATAAAAAACACTGCAAGAGTTGCCCTACATTGCATCTTCCATAATTACGCTAAATGAGTCCTGAAAATATGTGTGACCACTTAAAGATAGCAGAAAACCCTGTCAAAGGACGTATAATTCCTTCGATGTGTAGAGATGACAGTAGCATGAGCAGTTCCTATTCATTAAAAGGAAATAATATATATTATTACAATAAGAGAATCCAAATGTTGCCAATACCCTAAACAAATTCTATTAAAAATTATAGTTTAAGCCAGACATGGTAGTCCATGCCTGTAATGCTAGCACTCTGGGAGACTAAGACGGGAGAGGCACGAGTTCAGGCCCAGCCTAGGCAACTGAGGAACTTAGTGAGACCTTATCTCCAAATTTAAAAAGGGCTGAGAGCTGGGAATGTAGCTCAGTGAAAAGTTCCAGGGCTCAATCCTTAATATCCAGAGTGGGGTGAGGCAGATTCTGTATTTGTTTTGTTTTGCTTTGTTTCAATTTCTATTTTGTTGGGGGTTTTCTTCTTTGCAGACAATAAAAAGGATGTATATAGTATTTATTCCACTTATTAGAAACATTTAGTTACATTTTGGGTGTGTATGTACAAGTACAATGTGATTATGTATTTAAAACTGTTCACCTTTTCTTCTTTAGTAATTTCTTCTAAAATTCTGCTGAATTTTGAAAAACTACCCTAACAAGAACTGGTATGACCTCACAGGTAAAAAGTTATGTCTTTGTAAAATGAGAAACAGCTATTCCAAAGGAAAAGTCTGTCTCAGGATAGTAAATGCTTTGAAAAGGACACATTATGTGAGAAAGTCCCCACTATCACAATAATGTTAAAATAATGCTTCTTAAATATGTAGGGTCTTTGATAGTTAAAAGAATGATTAATTGGGGCCAGGGACAGAGCTCAGTAGACTAAGTGCTTGCCTGGCAAGCGTAGGGTTCTAAGTTCAACCCTTGAAACTGGAACTGAAAAAAAAAAAAAAAGAATAATTAATTGATCCTGATTATATCCACAATTAGTTACCAAAAGGCAAAAAGAAAGTGTTATTTGTTACTTCAGAGAACACATTCAACTAAAATAGAATCAAAATGCAAAGGTCCTATTCTTGGGATGGACATTTTCTACTTTACTTCTTACCCATTCTCCAATCTTCATTCCACAGGGTGCAAGAAGGGAAGAAAATGAGCTTAGTGTATTTTTCCCTCAGCTTTATCACTGAGTGAGCACCTCTGACTGGCTGTGTTTCAGGAACAGCTCCTGTAAAGGCAGACCTTATTTCCCTTCAAGTTTCTAGAAATCTCTGTCCCCTCCTCCCTGATGCTTAGAGATGTTAAGTCACAGGGTTGTAAGCTCCCAAGGCACTACACAAGCTGGTGCTTCCCCACAGCATGACAATACTGTTCAATACTTTCATTAATCTCTCTTTAAATTATTCTCATTTGAGTGCATCTCCTGCTGCTTGATGGAACACTACTGAACCAATTTCAAAACCTTTTTTGGGATAGGCCTGTAATCCCAACATGCTGAGGGTCTGAAGAAGGAGGAACACAACTTTGAACCCAACCTGGGCAGTTTAATGGCTTAGTGAAACCCTATCTCACAATGAAAAAATTGAGAGTTAAAAAGGTGGGAGAGGGGCCTGGCAGGATGGTTCAGTGGTCTAAAGCGCCTGCAGGCAGCTGGAGGGACCATGGTTCGATCCCCGGCACCACATGCTGCGCCAGCCCTGCCCTCAGGGCAGGCTGAGCCGGCCATAGAAATAAATAAACAAACAACAACAACAACAACAAAAGTAAAATAAAATAAGAATTTAAAAAAAAAAGTGGGAGAATGTAGCTCAGTGCAATCTCCAGCATCAAATAAATAAATAGATAGATAGATAGATAGATAGATAGATAGATAGAAAAAGGAAGGAAGGAAGGGTGGGAGGAAGGAAGGAAGGAAGGAAGGAAGGAAGGAAAAGATTATTCAGAACAAAAGAAAAAATAAGTGATAAGTGGAAAGGACTAATAAAAAAAAAGACAAATATGCATTTTATTCTAAGGTAAATACTAGCCTTAAAGAAACGACACAAGTTTCATACTAAAAACTTTCAAAGCTTAGCTTTAAGATGTACTCTTCAGCCGGGCCTGGTGGCTCACGCCTGTAATCCCAGCACTCGGGAGGCTGAGGCAGGAGGATTGGTGCGAGTTCGAGACCAGCCTGGACTACAAAAGTGAGCTCAGGACCAGCCTCCTCAACTGCATAGCGAGACCCTGTCTCAAAAAAGATTAAAAAAAAAAAAAGATGTACTCTTCAGTCAGTCAGCTGACATACACCTGTAATCTCAGCACTCAGGAAGCTGAGACAAGAAGATTGCCATGATTTCAAGGCCAGCCTGAACTGAAGATCCAGACCCAAAAGATAACTAAAGAAGTAATAAAAAAACAATAACAAAAGGTATTTTTCACTGTGGAAGGCTCTATTGGATCTTGATCTGAAAGAACAAATATATGAAAGTACTTGCTCATATAACTGGGGAAACATAAAAATGAACTGGGCGTTAAGATACTAAGGGACTATTTAATTTGCAGAATCTGTAATGGCAATATGCTTTTGATTTAAGTCCTTACCTTTTAGAGATGCACAATAATTGCTTTTACAAATAAAACTGCATTAAACTTAGGACCATTAGAAAACATTCCAGAAAAAGGGACATGAGCTGCAGAGAACATATGAAATGAAACAATAGATTGTAGTGTACATTCAAGAGCTCGTATTTTTGTATGTGTTTGAGATTTTTCCACTACAAGCCAGCCAGCCCTGGAAAACAATTTAAAGTTCAAAAAATGTGGGCTTATTGCAAAAATGAAAGAAAGGAAAGGGTGAGAGGGGGGCTCAAATTGCCTTAAGAGCAGGTTGGGTAAGGCATGTGGAGCTGGGGATCGAACTATGGTCCCCTGCGCCTGGTGGGATTTGCCCAAGCAGGCACTTAAACAACTGAGCTAAGCCACAGGGTCCAAGAAAAGAAAAGATTATGACCTGGAAGGTGCCAGGAGTGCACAGGCATCTGTGCAAACTGTAGCTGAAGGGTCTCTCTTGTTTGATCGCACCCCAGCTTCTTCCAGTAGCCGGTACACATGTCCTTTCTCCCATATCTCATTAGTCACTAGTGCATCATCTCTTCCTTTCGGTCCCTTGCCATGTGCCTACCCTGTGTCCCCTTTATTGCTCAAGCTACTGACAAACTCAGGTGCATAGACAACTTCAAAGAAGTTGGACAGCCCTCATCCATATCCTTGGCCTATACTCAAAGGTGTTTCCCTACTACATTCTCTGCCTGGTTTGAAATAGGGTTTGGGAATATTATTCATTTATAATGCTCAGGCTCAGGCTCAGAAAAAGAAAGTAGAGTGGTTAAATAAATTATGGAATATATACATAGTGATGATGTATTTCATAATTGATAAGAAAAGTCATGAGTAATCTTCAGCTCCAATTCCCTTCATCTCTAATAGCCAAAAAGGCATAAATGTAAATCAAAATTGTATGTTATTCAAAGCAGCTACAGGGCCAGCCAGATAGCTCAGCAGACTAAAGTGCCTGTTTAGGCAGATACAGGGACCAGGATTCAATTGTCAGCGTGCTGTGCTGGCCCATTCACAGGGCAAGCTGAAACTGGCATGGTGGCGGATGCCTGTAATCCCAGCACTTGGAAGGCTGAAAACAAGCACAGCACTACAAGCCTGATCCTCATAGTGAGACCCTGCAGACCCTGTACTAAATACATTCAAAAAAATTTTTAAAAGCTAGAAGCCAAATTATGTACCCTTCTTACAACAAGACTTTCACCATAAACTAATAAATTTTCAATCAACTTTTAGTAAGTGTATTAAGACTACAAATGATATTAAAAACTTCACAGAAATTAAAAAGAAAAGGTCAGGTTATAAAATACTGTGTGTTTTAGGTAAAGAAAAACATTGTTACATGTTATGACTATAAAAAGAAAGCTTATTTTCAATAAACATATTGATAATATAATATAGTAACGTTAAAAATAAATATTCTTCATTGGGTGTGGTGGTGCACACCTACAGACCCAGCACTATGTAATCCTAGAACTTGGTAGGCTGAGGTAGGAAATAGGTCACTGCCAGTTTTAGGCCAGCCTGGGCTACAAAGTGAATTAAAGGCTTGCCTGAACTGCTGAGCTGGACCTTGTCTCAAAAAGACAACAGTTTTTCAAGAGAACTGTGAAGGAAAAATCAAATGGCCAATTAAGGCCAGATTTCCAAAGCTTAAGGAGTTTTAACACTAAAACAACATTACTTAAGGTAAATGCTAAAGACTGTCCCAGTGCCAGATTGTCAATGCCAAACATCCTGAAAATACCAGCAGTAGATTTGTGGCTTTTACTTATTATCTTTTGATGTAAGCAATCAAACTCAGGTCCTTTTGCTTGCCAGGAAGGCATTTGTGCCACTGAACTACGTCTCCAGCCCTTTGTCATTTTCATTAACCTGAGGTTAAACTAGGTACTTGGCTGATCTGAACAAATCTGCATACCAAATTTTAAAGTTCCCATTTAAGTGGTTTACATCACTTGCTGGTGGCAAGCCAGTCAAAACCAAATTGTCTTTTCTATTTTCTTTCATTTTTTTCACTTTCCAAACACTGGTGGAAAGACTTAAAACTTCATAATTGTGCCTAGACATATGAAAAGCAGGCTGCTGCTGCCAAACTGGATGGCAAATAAATATATCCTTTCTTTTAAAACAGACAGAAACCTCATTTCTAGTAACGGTTAGGAACAAAAAACAAGTAAACAATGTAGATCACAGTTTCGCATAAGTGACAAACGTGATTTTGCTAATCCCTTGACGAATTAAAGTATAAAAAAAAAATCAACAACAATCCCAACGCCAAGACCAAAAAAAAAAAAAAAAAGTATTTGATTAGGGACTTCAGGGCGCGTTAATTTTAGAAACAGTAACATTAGCCTGCCTGTCTGTATCATCACTGCAAGCCCTTTGGGTTTTGAAGATTCCCACATGTTTAGCATCTTTCTACACAAATCGCAGTTACCAAAGAGCTCAAATTAAGGCAAAGTGGGACAAGGTTTTAAACCAGACACGATGGAAAGGAAAAAATCCAGCAAGAGATAAAAAATCAATCTGTCGCCTGGGCTCAAGAATGGTGGGCACCATACGAGGGCCAACGTGGTATTGAAAATAACTGAATCCAGAGCTTGGGCCTTGGGCGCATGGCTGTTATCCTTCTTTCTAAGACTCGGGCTGAGAAAGGTCCCACGACACTCAAGGTCTCCCAATCCAGACCTTTACAGCACCTGCCTGACTGGGCCAGCGGCGCTACCCATTCTGACACTTAATTCTCCTAATGAAACTCACTCAGACCCTCATCCCAACCGCTCTCCTGCTGCCCTGAGGATGCTCACTTAAGAAAACCGACGTGCTCTTCTCCGTCTACAAGCACTCGGGCCGCGGAGATCCAGTCCTGAGGCTTCACCCCTGGAACAACCGCACGCCCCTCAATCTTGAAACGATCTCCCAGGCCGACCTCACTCCCTCCCGATCCCTCAGCAGCAGCCCCGGGCACCTCCGAGCTCTGGGCATTCCCTGATAGCAGCAGCAGCAGCAGCAGCAGCAGCAGGCCGGCAAAGGAGCCCCACTGAGCGCCCGCCATGACAGCAGCTCTCGGCAGTCAGGACAGAAGCTCCAGAAGCCCTCCCCGTTTCCCAGGGGCCGCTGCAGCAGGCGACGGCCAATAGCGTCATCACAGTGCGCCCAATCAGCATCGAGTTGCGTAGTCTAATCAGCCTCGGCCAATCGATCAACGAGGCGGAAGTAGTCCCCAAAACTTCCGGCGTTCTGGATTAGAACGGGGAGAGTGAAGAGTGCGGTCCACTACAAGTGAAATGCCAGCGCACAACGTGAAGGCGGCAAAGCGTGTATTCCCGTGGTGGCCGTAGATCCAAAGACGTTATGGAGTAAAGGGCGATAAGACTGCGAGGTCCGAGGATCTGAAATGTCTCCAAAAGAGACGGCTCCAGTGAAAAAACAGGTCCAGCACAGAGGAGTGTCTCAAAGACTTCCCTAGCAAGGCGTCCTGGCTCACTCTTGTGATCCCAGCGCTTCTGGAAAACCGAGGCAGGAAGGTAGTTCAATTCTAGCCTCGGAGACTTAGTGACTTAGGGAAAAAAAAGAAAAAAATATAAAAAGCTTGGGATGTAACTCATTGCCAAAACCCTGGAAGGGTAGAATGGGGCTTCCAGAGAAACTCCCCAAGATGTATGAGAGGGCAAGGTTCGCGTTTGTGAGATACTATTTCTCTGGAAAAATACTGCGAACTAGAGTTGGCTTGGTGAAAGACAACGGACTTAACGTTGTTCTCAGTCAGCTTAAACTCAGGAAATGCAAAAGTAAAAACTCGGGCCTTAGGAATTCCAGTTGGGGGACACAGGATCAGATAACTTAATTGGTGTTTCAGAAAATGCATTACGAGCTTAAATGGGAAAGCAGTAAAGATACCATTCATTATACAAAACTTTTGTTAAAATCTGGAAACGGAGGTTCTCAACCTGTGGGTCGCAACCCCATTGGGGGGTCAAACGACCAAAACACAGGGGTCCGCCTAAAGCCACCGAAAAATGTTATTTATTTGGAATTATAGTTTTGAAGTAGCCACGAAAATTATTTTTTGGTTTGGGGGTCACTGCAACATGAGGAACTGCATTGCGGGGTCACGGCATTAGAAAGGTTGAAAACCACTGCTCTGGAAAGAGTGGGTGCTGTGTGGCAGGAGCTATGTAACCAATGGAAGATTAAAAAAAATAATGTTCATGTGTAGTAAAAATGGCCTTAAAACCAGAGTCCTGAAACTTTTTGATGGTATCATGAATCTTAGGTGTAAGGCCATTTACAGGCTCCATTCTAAGCATGCAGCCAAAGGGTAAAAGTACCTATCTTAATCATTTTCTCATCACTGAGACAGACTACCTGACTCAGGCAACTTGAAGGAGGTAAACTGGGTGTGGTGGTGCTCTGTTATAATCCCAGCAAGTGCTTGGGAGACTGCAAACAGGAGCATCACTGCAAGTCCAATCTGTAGTGAGACCCTGTAGATCTTGTACTTGTAAATAAATTCTTTGTAAAAAGATTTTGGCTTATGTTTTTAGTCCATCATTGACCAGCTCCAAGGCAAGAAGACATGCTTCAAGGCTCTGTGCACAGGAAAACTGCTCAAGTTACGGCAGCCACCAAGGAAAAAGCAAGAGGAGGATCTGGGGAGGGAGATCCAATCTACGAGGTCATGACCCTGATGACCATCTCCCAGCCAGACCCCACTTTCCAAAGCCTTGCCTGGAATCCCATGAGACTTTAGGGGGACATCTCAAATCTAAATCCTAACAATATCTAAAGTTCACATTCCTAGGTGTTTGAATATTATGTAAGACTTGCTGTGTAATGGCCTGTCCATTCCATGTTTTTTTTTTTTTTTTTAATTTTTGAGACAGGGTCTCACTGTGCAGTTCAGGCTGGCCTTGAGCTCACTTTTGTAGCCCAGGCTGGTCTTGAACTCACAACGATCCTCCTGCCTCAGCCTCCCAAGTGCTGGGATTACAGGCGTGAGCCACCACGCCCAGCCCATTCCATGTTTAAAGCCTACTGGTGTTTTCCTTGATTCTTTATTTCGCAGCATTCATCCTGTTGGGAGTGCTTTACAATAAGCATGACAGCACTGAAGAAGGATGCAGTCAGTTTTGGCCACTGAAACTATAGCTAACACTTAGAAAGCAGATCAGAGTGCTGGCTATTTTGTCTCAGAAGACTAAGACATGATTACACACAAGTAAAGTATATGCTATGTTGTACACATATATATGTATTTCCCTATCTTTTATGCACATACAACAAATATAACCACTTTGTTCCTTTTACTTAATAGAACTTGGCAACCATCCTTGATCAGTACAAAAAGAGCCTCTTCATTTCTTTTTTTCAGTATTTGAAATTTTATTGGTTGTGTTGAGGATCAGTACACAATTCACTTTGTACACAATTCTTAACTCACATACCAAAAAAGCCATGTATCATTTTTCAGTTATTCCAGTGACTTTCCAGCTTCAAATTTAGGGGCAAATTTTCTGTAAGAGGATTAAGTACTAGTATCTTCAAATGCTGCTGAAATGTTACTTAAGTTCCACCAATTCACAATTTTGTATCACATACACTACATACTCAAATTTTTTATCTTTCACAGCACATTAACAAAATGAAGCCGGGCATGGTGGCTCACGCCTGTAATCCCAGCACTTGGGAGGCTGAGGCAGGAGGATGGGTGCAAGTTCGAGACCAGCCTGAGCTACAAAAGTGAACTCAAGGCTAGCCTGAACTGCATAGCGAGACCCTGTCTCAAAAAGGCAAAAAAAAAAAAAAAAAAAAAAAATGAGGCAATACATTTATGATTCTCTGTATCTGCTGGGTCTGTAGTAATTTCACCCTTTTCATTCCTTATTGCTTGAATTTGAGTCCTTTCCTCTTTTTGATGAGGTTAGCTAGGGGCTTATCAATCTTATTTAATCTTTCAAAGAACCATCTTTTGGATTTATTAATTCTTTGTATTGTTTTCTTTGTCTCAATTGAATTGATTTCTGCTCTGATCTTTATAATTTCCTCCCGCCTTCGGGCTTTGGATTTCGTTTGTTCTTCTGCTTCTAGTCGGTTTAAGTGTTGTGTAAGATTGTTTATTTGTTCCCGTTCTGTTTTCTTAATGTGTGAGTTCAGAGCTATGAATTTCCCTCTGAGAACTGCTTTCATTGCATCCCACAAATTCCGGTAGGTTGTGTTTGAATTTTCAT
>PVJA010026234.1:0-29874 GCA_004027025.1 Myocastor coypus | reverse complement strand
GGAGGGAGGGAGGGAAGGAAGGAAGGAAGGAAGAAGGGAGGGAAGGAGAGGGAAAGGAAGGAATAAGGGAGGAAAACGGGGAAGGAGGGAAGGAAGGAATAAAGAAAGAAAGGAAAGGAAAACAAAGAGTAAGGAGAGACAGAGACAGAGACAGAGGGAGAGAGGGAGAGATAGAGAGAGAGACAGAGAAAGAGGAAGAGAGAGAGACACACACAGACAGGCCAACAGGCTAAGCTGGTTCCTGCACCGCGTAAAACTAAAATCTCAATTTTCTCACATATGAATGTGTGTGATAATATTTATTGTGGCATTTTCACATGAGGATTCACTGTGCTGCAGAGGTTGAATCTGCAAAGTATTGTCTGTCTGTCTATCTGCTATCATCTATCTATCTATCTATCTATCTATCTATCTATCTATCATCTATCTGTCTGATCTACCTATGTTTCTATTACCTATCATCTATCCATCATCCATCTGTCTACCATCTGTCTGTCTGTTATAAGGGAAGGTAAATCTGGGAATCGAGACCCATGCTACCCAGACTGAAGGTCTGACCACTATGGCCTTAAAAACAGCACCGTCTCTGTGGCGGTGAGCCAGTGAGAAGGCTCCCAACTGTATCTTAATTTACCAGGGACGCTGATTCTCTGGATTTATTTTCGTGCTCTTGACTGTTTCAAAGAGACAGATCCCAATGAAATATGTTTTGGAGATGTTGCTTGACTCGGTATTGCTGGAGCACTGTGCCTACCGATGAGGACCTCTCCACGTCACAGAGGTGTGGAGACCCCCGCTCGAGAGGAGCCCTCAGCCACGAGGGAAGCAGCTGGTGGACACAGCTGCCGGCGCCGGGTCCCCCTGCCCACGTGCTGTTCCTCACGCCCAGGGGACGCCTGGGAGCTCAGCCTCAGCCCTGCCCTGCACTGCCCTTCTCTACCGTCCTCCACCATGCAAGCTGTGGCGAGCTTCGATTTACCGAGGGGGCTCGGAGGGCAACCACCAAGAGGTAAAAGCAGAGCGGAGTGAAGTCACCCCGCCCCAGCGCCACAGAGGGCCATGGGGTGGCCGAGGGCTGGCTGGGGGCCCTGCGTCTCCTCTCACACTTTTTGTGTCGAGACTCAGCCTCGACTTCCCTCCTCCAGACCCCTGAGACCACCTGAGCCTCTTCACGGTCCGACACACCCCGCCCGTGGTCCAAAATGGTGCTCTTGGCACCAGCAAGTGCGGCAGCGCCCATCACAGAGCAGGGGGGCCCGAGGGCGGTGCCTAGCCCGGAAGGGAGGGGCCAGGAAAGCACAAGGGCTCAGAATTCTCCTCCGCATGGTGCGCACTGCTCATTTCTGGAATTTTTCATATGATGCTTTCTGACTGCAGCGGGCCTGGCACGGGCGCTGCCCACGGTGGGTCGTGCACTTTGGCCTCCTCATCAGGTTACAAATTGAAAATGTGCCCCAGGAAGTAAAGACGCTGACACATCCCTTGAATTCCTCAGGGAACCCGGAGGATTTGTCTGAGGTGGCATTAGGGCCAGTGGCCCTGGAAGGATCAGGGTCCGAGGCTGGGATCGGGCAGCGACCCAGGACCACTTTCTTGCAAGCAGTAGCACCAGAGGTGCCCTCTGGGCCTCTCCATGGGCAGTGTGGTTCCGGTGACCTCAGCACCACAGGCTCTAGGTTCTCAGTCCCGTTTGTGTCCACACGCTGAGCAAGTTCCCTGTCCGTACGCTAGAAGTGACAACAGTGTCACCAGTCCAGAATCTGCATTAAATCAGCTAACCCATCAGGTGCTCGGCAAGCACAGCTACCACTGCTTTAGTCCAAGACCGAGTTGGACAGCTCACGAGGCTCTAGCAAAACAGTAAGGCGCAGCTCCCAGGTGAGGGGCCAAGCGAGCGAGTTCTGACCAAATGCACACTGGCACGAGAGCCCTGTCCCTTCCTAGGTCTGCTTCCTAGCGTCCTGCTCCACACACCTCATGGCCCTGCTGCCATGCCTGCAGAGAAGGAGGGCTGCCTCGGTGTCCCCGAGGCAGGCTCGTGGTATCCTTGGGTAGGATGGAGGCAGGCCCTCCATCGTCTGTAGAATGAGCTACACTCTCACTCCTGGAAGCCAGGATCCGGACGTGGCAGGATCCTTGCAGGTATTCATGTTTCCAATTCCTTTGGTCGACTTTGGCCTTTGTGGTTCTGCCCTTCTGAGATGGACCTGGGCCGTGTGGAGCCCGAGCCAGGATCTCATCGACCTCATGAGCACCCAGATATCAGGGACCCCTCAGGGGGCCCGAGCAATTAAAAACCTCAGGTCCACATGCGTCTGTTGAATTCTGCATCGGAATGAGCAAATAAAGTCAGCTTGCTTTTTTTTTTTTTTTGTCAGTCAACTTTGCAGTCTCAGCCTCTCCAATGTTTTGTGCCTCTCTGCACAGAGATTTCATCTCTGTGTTCAGATGTGTCTGCGCCTGCTTCTGTTTCGGGGTCCCTAACGTGCAGTTCTGCTTGGTTGTTCCTACAAGGCAGCCTGTGTCCAGGAAGTTACACTGCTCAGGGCTTTGACCGCAAGCCACAGACAAGTTGAACGCTGTACAAACGCGCTTTGCCTGACAAGAATCTCGGAAGCAGGGCGGGCTCCGGGGCCCATGCTCAGGGCCGCTTCAACACTCTCACCTGGACCAGACCATATACAGAGGAAGGAAATGGATGTCTTTCTTGTGTCCATATTTCAGACTGCGTGGAAATTTTTTTTTTTCTTTTTCAGTACTGGGGATCAAACTCAGGACCTTGTGCTTGCCAGGCAGGCACTTAGGCTGCTGAGCTATCTCTCCGGTCCAGTGTATTTCAGTCCTGACAGCCGCTGTTTTCTTCTTATACTTCATTAGCCAGACTTCTGCTCTGTGTCCAGTCCTAAGCCAGTCCTTGTGAGAGTAACGGGGATCCCCATGGGCTAGTTGAGTCAGCCCATCGGAACAGAGTGTGCCAGTAGGGAAGCCACCATCCCCAGTAGCCACATACATGATCTTACAGTGGCAGCGTACGTTGGCATTTGTCCCAGTACCAGAGAAACAAAAGGTGTTTGATACAGCTGACAGCAGTGACATGCAAGAGTGAGGTTTCACTGTCCCGAGCTACAGTGCTACTCCCTTGAGGTTCCTGCCCCACTGGTCCAGCGGGCGTGGGCCACTCGCAAGAGTGTTGCATCGTCTCTGAACTTGCAATGCCCCTCAGCTCCGTAGCCAAGCACAGCAGAGGCCCAGAACCCATGGTTCATCGGGTCCTCAGGGCCAGGGACACCGCTAGTGCTCAGCTGGCTTCCTCCACCACAAGTCTTGACACCCAGTCCTGGCCAGGCCACCCTGCACTGTGTGGCTGTATCAGAGGGGACCGCACACCAGCGCCAGTTACCGAATCATAAAATCTGGCTACTCCACCACTCGTGTTTCCTGGGGGGAAGGACCATTTGGAGCATGGGGCCCATCAGGATCTCTCCCGTCTCTGATGTCTCTATCACAGACATGGCTGGGAGGTTAAATGTTTTGGATTACAAAATGTACATTATACAGGGAGCTTCCTATAAATCAACAAGGCAGGTATGTTAAACACAGAAAAATCTCTACAGCTGTTCTCTTACTCATCCTGCTTGTTATTTAACTCAGCCTGGGCCCCGAGGAACATTTTCGGTTGTACTGTCAACAGTTTCAAAACAAAGGGGAAACTGCCCTGGCAGATGAGGAACGCAGCTGGCCCTCTGTTTAGGCTCCCACTGCATACACTTTAATCCCGACACCTGCAAGCTATTTAATCAGGATTTACAATTGAACATGAAGGATGAGGGGTCCGCGGGGCTGTGTTCCTGGTGTTTGGATTGCAAATGATGGAGAAAAACTTTGTTATCGGATGTTGGAGTTATTTGAAGTCGGGTGCCCTCTAACCCATGGGGAACCAGCTCCATTTATCACTCGCCAGAAAAGCTCGGCCTGGTCAGACGCTGCCCATGCAGCCTGTGAACGGGCTAGTTTTGCTTTTTGTGGAATCTAGAGTAAACAAACCCGGGATTTATGAACGAGGAGAAAAATAATTTCCAGAGAGCGTATGGCAGGCGAAAGCAATTTTCAGTGAAATCATGAAGCTGCAGCCACAATTCAGGGAAAAGCAGAGTGTGTACAACCTAGCAGCTTCTGTGAAGAGAAAAACAAAACAGCCTCGATCCACAGCAGTGCAGACAGCGTGGCCCGGCACAGCAGATGGGGCGTCGCTTGCCTGTTGACCAGCAAACTGCCCGCGGGAGGTGGAAGGGATGCGAACTGTAGGCTGGCCAAAACTGTCTCGGGGAAAGCACTAGGAAGGCAGAGTGGAAAGCCTCGGAAAGGTCGGGCTGCTGCAGTGACTCGAGCGAGGGAGACCTGCAGAGATGGAGGCGGCCACTCTGGAGAGAGACCCCTGGATGGGGCGTTGAGAGACCAGGGAGTTCCTCATCCACTAGAGGGGTGATGACCGCAGCAGAGAGGACAAGAGCATGTTAGGACAGTGGACAATAAAGAGGATTGCAGGGGATCACGCCAGAGGGGGTAAGTAAGACACTGAATAACTCAGAGCCAGAGGGTTTGTTTGTTTGTTTGTTTGTTTTGTACTTTAGGGAAGGATCTACAGGGCATTCAGGGTCTCACTACTAGATTGGACTCCTAGTGATTCTCCTGTTTACAGCTTCCCAAGAGGTGGGATTACAGGTGCACGGCACCATGCCCAGTCTCTCAGAGCTAGGACGGAAAGTCAGATAGTCGAGGCCATTGTCCCAAGATACTCTCATACAGAGACACCTATCGGGGAGTTATTGAACATTCCTGAGTGTGTTTACCCTGAAAATGACATCTGCTTTTGTGTGTGTGTGGAACTGGGGATCGAACTCAGAACCTTGCCCTTGCCAGGCAGGCACTTGTGCCCCTGAGCTGTCTCCCCAGCCCTCACCTTTGCATTTGTTTGCCTGCCCGAATCGCCATGCCTTTGGAAGACAGGACGAGTGCATGCAAGACCCAGCGGCCATCCAGGCAGTAGTCCTGCCGCAGCAGGTTCTTGGCTCCACAGCTCTTCCTTGTGATAGCTTTGCTGGTTTGTCCTGAGAGCCCGAGCACCCTAGCTAGCAGACAGGGGCTGAGAATGCCGTGCCCGAGCACTAGTGACACAGCCCTGGGGGATATTGGAGCCGGGGCCAAATTGCGCAAAGGTCCAGTTGGGCAGCTAGTCTTCAGATGTCCTTAGAAAGACACTGGAGCAGTGGCCACCCAGGTCTAGGCTTGGGTTATGGTTTGGCTGGAACCCTGTCCTTCACCATTGCTACCAGCAATTCAGAGCATTGAGCAATCCTCTTCTTCCCGCTCATTTGCCTTAATAAGCACAGGTTGGAGTGCGGCATAAAGGCACAGAAATTTGGAAAGGCTGGGCTAAGGAGGACACAGCAAGTTGCTTCCCATCTTCCACCGACCCGGACCACCTGACAAGTGGTCTGTGACTGCCGAAGACTTGTGTGATTTTTAAAGATTACAGGATTTACTGGTCTTGGGAATTTCTTATCCAAATGGACAAAGAAATTGTGTTTATTTTCCCCCTGTATGGTAAAATAACCAATGTTTTGCTTATTTTAATAAGCATTGAAAATTCAGAAACACACAGAAAAGCCTGAGCCAATGTTCTGCTGTGATCTTTTGTTTTGCTTTTTGAGACCTGGCCTTCCTATGTAGTCCAGTCCGGCCTTGAACTCACAGTGTATCCCAGGCTGGCCTCCAAGTTAAGGTGATCCTCCTACCTCAGCCTCCTAACTGATGGGATCCCAGGCCTGGTGCATGCCCTCATGCCTGGCATATGTCCACTATTTTATAGTCTGATTTTTTTGATTTAATATGCCACACATAGTTTCCTTGTTGTTTACATATTTTTCCTAAATCCTGATTTATAGTATTTTGTGGAATATGTGCAAATGTGAATTTTTCAAATATTTTTAACATGCTGTTTTATTTTACATTAGCTTATCTTTGTCAAATTTGGTAGTGGTATGGTGAGTATTTTTATACATAAATCTTTTAACAAAAAGAAAACAACTTCATTGGTGAAAATTGAGCTTTGCGGTTTAGTCACATGTTTTTCCCATCTCGTTTTGGTTTTCTGCTAGTGCCAGAGTCTGTGTTTTCTTCTAGCTTTGTTGAAGTGGAATTGACCAATAGAATTATAGGTATTTAAAGTGTAGAATGTCATGACTTGACATACACACCTTATAGCGATCACCAAGTCTGTTACTATCCACGCTCATCGTGTGTGTGTGTGTGTGTGTGTGTGTGTGTGTGTGTGTCTCATGAGGACGCTGAACCCTGATTTCTCTTGTCAAATCTCAGCTAACCAGCGTAGCATAATTAGCCGCAGATACTGACCGCCCTGAACCTCCAGGAGGAAGAATCACTTTGCCTACAGCACCAAGGTCTCTTTCCCCAAGCCCCAGCTCTTAGCAACCACGAGTCTCCCTCCTGTGAGTTCATCTTTTTAGATCCAAGAGTGACGAGAAAGTATATTCCTTCTGCATCTGGCTTATTTCACTTACTTCTGCTTCATCCAGGTTGCTCCAAATCATACGATTTCATTTCTTTTTTTTCTGCCAAATAATATTCCATTGTGTGTGTGTGTGTGTATGTGTGTGTGTACACAAATCACTTTTTAATTCACTCCTCTGTTCATAGATACATGGAATGTTTCCCTGTCTTAGCTGAACATGGGTACTCACATGACCTTTCCAGATGCCGACTTCCGGTCTTTGGATTTGTACCCAGAAGCAGGACTGCTAGATTGCACAGCAGGTTTTTATTGTGAGGACATGCCATACTGCTTCCCATAACCACGGGACTAATTTACAGTCCCCACAACCATACCCAGATGTCCCTTGTTCCTCAATCCTTGCCACGGAAGATGCCTCACGCTATGCGCTACTAGCTATAACCCTCCTCATGCACCAAGGAGAGGGCGCCTCGTGGCTATTGTGCTTCCCGATGATTGGTCAGGTGGAAGTCACATGCCTATCTTGTGTTCAGATGCTTGGATCTGTTAAGCCTCCTTGTCCGCTTGACTGGGTAGGAGAGTGGATTATGGGAATCCCGTGGGCCTCAGGAGAGGCACCTATGTCCAGGGCTGCATGTGCTGCCAGGAGGTGGGCCCAGCGGGGCTGGGGTGTCTGTGGCAGGGACGTCGGCTGCGGGAGCTGTGCTCTGTGCTCTGCTTCCCAACAGGCAGCAGGTGAGCCGTTCCTGCACCCATCTGCCGCTGTGATCTTCCTGCCCTGGAGCCAGTCACCCACAGACCAGGAAATCTCTCCAAGCTGCGGTGGTGGGCACTGTGCCTCAGAAACGGTACAGCCGACAGTACTGTGCATATTCCTGTCATTTGTCAATTTTAAACTTGAGATTTATTTATTTATCCTATTGAGTTGTATGAACTTCTTGCATGTTCTGAATATTAATCCACGTTATATGTACGACTTAGGAACATTTTCTCCCATTCTGGATGTTGCATTTTCATTCTGTTGTTTTCTTAACTGTGCGTAAGACTTTTAGGGTAGCGTGCTCCCACTTATTCACTTATCTATTTATTGCCTTTTCTGTTCATATTTTTCATATCAAATCTAAAAAGCAATCATCGCCAAGACCAGGGTTAAGCAAAGTGTGCCTTGTTTTCTTCTAGGAGTTTCATGGTCTTAAGTCTTCCCTTTGGCCACAACTCATGTGAGGTTAATTTCTGTGTGTAGTAGAGGACAAGAAGCCAGTTTCACTCTTTTGCGTGCGCAATTCCAGTTTTCTCTGCACCGTTTATGAAAGAGCCATTGCTTCCCAACCATGGTCTTGACAGTCTTGTGGAAGGTTGGCCAGCCCACCTGCAGGAGTTTATGTGTGGAGTTCACATTCTGTTCCATTGGTCTGTATATTTCTCTTTCCCATCCTCCCCCTCCCTTCTTTTCTTTGCCAGTACCATACTGTTTTTATTATCATAGCTTTGCAATATAAACTTGAAAGCAAGGTGCATGATGCCTGCAGCTTTCTTCTTTTTTGCCTTGGTTATCTAGGGTCATTGTAGTTCCACAATTTTTAGAATTGTTCTTCCGTTTCTGTGAAATGTGTCATAAAATCATGACTGAGACTGTAGTGACCCTATAGATCACTTTGAATGGTATGAGCATTTTGACAATTTTAATACCTCCAATGCATGAATATGGCATAAAATTCAATTTAGTTGAGTCTCCTTCAATTTATTTCACCCATATCTATTAAGTTTTCAGAGAATGGCCACTTCATCTCCTTGGTTAAATTTATTCTAATAATGATTTATGAAGAAATGGAAAATATGAACAGACAAATAAATAATAGGTAAGAGATTAAATCAGTGATCAAAACCCTTCCTATGAAGGAAATCTCAGCACCCAATAACTTCACGTAGTCCATTCTACCAAGCATTCAGAGAGCAGGTAACCCTAATGCTTCTCATACTCTTCTAAAAATCAAAAGAAAAAAGCATACTTCCAAATTCATGTTACAAATCCAGTGTTACACTCATACCAAAATCAGATATGGATATCATAAGAAAAGAAAAACATAGGCCAATATTCCTGATGAACATACATGCAAAAATATTAACCAGTATTAGCAAGCAAATGCAACAGCACATGGAAGCCACTGTAGACATGATCAAGAAAGACCCCTGTGTAAATGATACATATATCCCTAAGTATGATGCATAAGAAAGGGTAAACATCATATATATTATCCCAGTAGATGCAGAAGAAGCATTTAGCAAAGCTCAACTTCCTTTCGTGGCAAAAACCTCACACTTTAGGTCTAGAAGTTCATGTAATGAAGCCCATGTATGAGAGTTCAAGGCCAGGATCAGGCTCCATGACCAAAACCCAAGGGATTCTCCAGAGAGAACCACAGAGCCGGATGAAGAGAAACTTCCTCCTGTCCTCCCCTTAAGGGAAGTTGAAGGACCAGTGCCCTGTGTGATATGTGAGTGACTGAGAGGAGGAGAATTTTGACAGAGGACCTGTGTGCCCAGGTAGGAAGGAAGACTCACCCAGGTGGAGCACCTTGGCTGTTGTTGAGAAGAGACTCTAGCAGACTCTTCATGATGCTTGGTCCCTGGGCCCATAAAATAGATGTGGTTCTACACTAGGTCACCTTGATCGTTACAGCCAGGGAGCCCAGCTTGGGGAAACTGGCCATTTGATAGGTAAGAATCATTTGAAGCCACTCAAAATAAAGGGGGCTGTGGAAGCCCCAATTTATGACAAAAAAGCAAGGAAACAGAGCTGCTTGCATAAAGATATTTTTTTCTTATATTTTGGATTCACAAAAGGTTCCTATATTTCAAGCATTTCTTAAAGTATTTACCGTTTTTCTCTCAGCTCTACGTTTACATTCATTTTTCAATGTATTTTCCAGCCCGTCCGTAGGGGATGCGATTTTTCTTACAGTGCTGGCACCTAGAACTGTGACAAATTGCAAGGCAGTCTGGGAAGTATAGGCTCACATGCACAGAGGGGCTGTGTGTGTGTGTGTGTGTGTGTGTGTGTGTGTGTGTGTGTAATGCATTTGGTTGTTACAGGGTCTCACTCTGCAACTCGGACTCACAGTGACCCTCCCGCTTTCAGCCTCCCCAGGGCTAAGATTACAGGGGCACACCACCACAGCTGGACTTTGTGGCCAGCTCAGCCTGCCCTGGCATGGCAGGTGGTGCCAGGGAGCCAACCACGGTGATTTAGTATGCTGATCTATCTCATTGGCCCCAGAAGGGCTTTAAAAAATATTAAAGTACAGTCTGCTCAGCCAGCCATCACATCAGATGGGTATGTCCTGAAACACATCACACAATATGTCAGAATTTATTCTGCGATAAATATGATAGTTCAAGTCAGTGAGGAAGTTACAGTCAATGAACAGAGCTATAATCAAAGATATTGGTGTATCTTTACTCTCATATTGCACAATAAATTTGCTTCCAGATGTACTTTCATGAAATATAGATTATAAGACCCTAAAAATACTTATAGCTAATAAAATATATTTTCTATATTATAGTAATATATACCAGAGTAAACCAAAATGAATGTTTTTTTTTTTTTTTTTTTTTTTTTTTTTTGGTGAGAAAGATTTTGTTAAGAATAAAAAGAAACTATTAAAGAAAAACGATAATTTGAATATGTAAAAGTTAAAAACTTACTTATGTCCAAAGTAATAAAGAAATCAAAACAGGAAAAGTATTAAAAGGACCAAATACTTTCTCATTGGTGGCTTTATAGGTTAATGCTGGGAGCCTCAGGAAGCCAGGACTTTGATCAAATGTGTGTAGGTGGGCCTCCCTGCCTGAAGTAGAAAGCTCCCCGAGTGCTGAAAAAAACATCCTGTCTGGTTCAGGCCAGCTGTTGGTTGCTGCGTAGCCTTGTGTCATGGGATGCAAACTTTGTAGAAGTATAAATAAAGGATCATTTCTGTGTGCGCTGAGTTAGTCTCGTCCATCAGGCAGACTGGCCAGGGCACCTGACACCTAGCCCTAGGTAGGCATTGCTGTCCACGCACCGCCTGGGCAAACCTCCTTCCCCGCCCACCCTCCACGAGACCGGGATGAGCTCTTGACACAAGGGAACTGCATCTGCCAGTGGCCTGTGGCAGTGTTGGGGAAATTTCTTTGAGCCCCTGTGTAGTAGGGTGCCCAGGAAGGGAAGCCCGCCTGTCCATAGCTGTGCCCACACATGGCATCCTTCGAGACTCAGATGACAACGCCCCACACTCTGCCCCCACGCCGTGGCCCTGAAGCCTGGACATCACCAGCAATGTGGTGGCCTCTTGGTTTCTCCTTTTTTTGGCTGGCTCAGCCTGCCTTGAGGACAGGGCTGGCGTAGCAGGTGGTGTCTGGGATGGAACCACAGTCCCCCGAGCCTGCCTAAGCTTGCTTAAGGTGGTCCAGCACACCTTCACACGAGAAAGGGGCGAGGCTGTCACATCACCACTCAGACCCAGATGCCCAACCGGATGATATCTCCCCAACAGGTGTAGACGGGACGCTGGCAAGAATGTTTATGGCCACACTAAAGGGTCAGCAACTGTTTAGTTCTCAAAATAAATAAAATGTTTTTATTCTCTTCTGTTAGGGTTTGTGTCTAGGTGTTCCCCCAAAGCCTCATGCAGTCACAGGATTGGTTACTGTGGGTGTGGACGCTGCCCCTGCCCAGGGGCAGGTAATTTGCCTTACAGCGGAAGGAGGGGAGAGGGGCTGCTGGCTGCCTGCGCTGCCACCCCTCCCTTTGCTTACCCCGCTGCTGCTTTGAGTGGCTCCCCTCTACCATGTGCCACTCTGCCTTCGAGCCCGCTGAGTACGGACTGAAACCTCCACTAACTGTGAGCAAAATACACCTCTCCTTCCTTCACTTTGGGTGTTGGGTATTTGTCCCAGCAATGAGAAAAAGAGTAACTGAGACACCTTCTATTTATCTATTGTTTATAGGAGCAAATTAGATCTATGCCTGTCAATAGAGATATTTTAAAAAATTATTTTATGCTAATAATATATTTTTATTTTACTTTTCAAAGACAATGCAAAACAGGGGTGGGGGAGATAGCTTAGTAGAATAAGCGCTTGCCTGACAAGTGCAAGGGCCTGAGTTCAATCTCCACTTCCAAAAAAAAAAAAATAATAATAATAATAACAATAATAATGGTTAAATGATACAGAATTTCATTTAACAAAATTAAAAATTATTATGCTGAACAGAAATGTCATGGTTTTGTAAGGGAAAAAGAACGCTCCGTATTGTTCTGGGATGCCTGGGTGGTCTCGCCCAATTTTGTCCGGTTTTGTAATTCTCCCTCCTTCACATTTTAGGGCTTTGTGATTCCCTTGTCGCACTGACTTTTCTCCCTGGAGTCCTCTGCTCCCTCTCTTTCCTCCCCTGATCAACCGGGCAGCGCGCCTCGGCCTTCTCCCCTGTGCTTGCTTTTCTTCCTGGTCCTGGCATCCGAGACCACGGCGCGCTCCGTGCTGCAAAGGCTCGGAACCCCAGTGCTCCCCTCCTGGCCTGTGAGAGCTTCTGGCTGGGGGTGGCGGGATCTGGCAGGCCCCTAAGGTCCGCCCGATCCCGGCTTTGCTCAAGCCCCCTCTCTCCCTGCTCGGCCTCCCGCAGAGGTCAGGACGGCCACCCCTCCGCACTGCCCGCTGGCCCCTGGCTCCACGGCGCTGCGGCTGGTGGAGCTCAACCCCCTCTGAAGAGCGGAAGTCCTGCCTTAATCGCAGGTGCTGACCATGCAGCCGTCTGTCGCGACAACCTCCCGGTGCGGAGACTGTTTCCTGCCCTGCCCGACCCCTGGCTCTGCCTCCAGAGCCCCTCGCAGCCCAGCTTCTCTCTCCCACGCAGACCTCCCGCCTCTGCGGCCTGGGGGTGCGCAGGAGTCCAGGCTGCATCAGCCCTGCTGCCTCAGCGAGCATGCAAGTCTGGTCTGTGAGGCACTCCCTTTGTAGCTCTCCTGAAAGGGTGACACTGGGGCCTGGCTGTGTCCACGTGTTACCTCCGCCACCTCAGAGTCACCTTCTTCTGCTCTCGGTGCACTAAGGCAGAAGCCAGCGTCACTGCCACTCCCACCGAGTGCTGAGGACACAATCGCAGCACAGCACAGGGTGTCGGGGGCTTCTCAGGAAGCCCAGGGACGCCAGGGGAGCACTGTCCAGCCCTAGGCCCCTGTGCAGGTGTCCTGCTGCTCCAGGGCTCCTCGGGCATCTGTGCTTTAGCACCAAAAAGTCCCTGCTTCCCCCAAACCACCACTGCTGGACAAAACTGCAGAGCCTGGCCACCCGGCTTCCAGGTCCTCCGGGAGCTCTGCAGAGGACAGCAGGGTGACTGCCTCTTCCTGAGAGGTAGGCTACAGACTTCCTGGGAGCAGGGATGGCTTCCTGGGGACCTTTCCCATCTTGCACCAGGTCGAGAGAATTGTGTGTCCTGCGCAGATAATCATAAAGGTGTGGAGAGGTTTTAACCATTTTCTCCGTTTCTACATTTCATAACTAATGTACACTCAGTGTAAGAAAACAGGAAAACAAACAAGAGAAAAATAATTTTAAAATTACCATAATCACTAGTCCTCTTTCTCCATTAAAATTTTATCATTTGGAGTGCGCACACACACACACATACACACACACACTTAGACACACATGCAAGAGTGCAGCATTCACACACATGCAGATGGGCACAAGCGTGTGCATTATCAAATCCACATCAATTGTAAAGAAAAGGCCTGGTCATATTCCAAGCACTGCCATGTAAATTCTTTTTGGTGTTGAACAATATGTCTCATCCATGTCTAGGGCAGTAAACTGACAATGATACAATTTAATGACTTGCATCTGGGGTCCCCTTCGTAGCATACCTGGGCCCCTGGCGTGATCAGCAGCTGTGTACGTTCAAGTGCTGGGCTGGCTGCTCATTTTGTATGATTGCCTGGTGCGTTTCCAGTTTGGGAAGATAACGTGAACTGCGATACAAGTTGTTCAGGAACATAGCAAGGACGGGCAGTGTGCAACATAGCGCGGAAGGCCTCCACACCCACAAACGTGAAAGAAAGAGAAATTACAGCAGGCCCAGCTCTCCTAGGAATATTTATTTATCTTTAACAAAACACAAGATAACAGAATAGCTGGGCCATTCAGATAGCTCAGAGGATGAAAGTGCCTGCTTAGGCAGACACAGGGACTGGGGTTTGATCCAGCCCCACCCCTGGGGTGCACGGAGGTGGTGACTGAGGCCGGGCGTGGTGGCGTGCCTGTAATCCCAGCACTTGGGCGGCTGTCAACAGGAAGATCCCTGCAAGTCTGATTTAGTAGTGAGAACCCGTAGACCCTGTACTAAATACATTAAATAAAATAAACTAAAGCGATGTCAAGCTAACAGAATGCATGAAGATGCTGAACCAAGGAACAACGACAGCATCGTGATAATGATAATAATACGAGCTGGGGCAGAAGTACTCCAGGTCTGCTGGGCCGGCCAGCAGGCTTTATGGATGATGGTCACTTAGTCTCCACAGCACCCGATGAGGCGCTGTTGTACAGAGGGGGAACTGAGGCACAGGGTGGGCGAGCACCTTGCCAGGAGTCTGATCGGTAGCTGCACTTAGTGGCAAAGACCACTTAGCGGCCAAGTAACAACAGTATGCCAGGCAAGGAGGATGGCCTTGGGAGTCCAGCCAGGCTTTCAGGCAGAGGTGCGCTGCCCTGAGAGTGCTGCTCCGCAGGGATGGGGCAGAGGGGCCTTCGCTTACCTCAGAGAGGTGCGTTTCATGCTGATGCACAGCCGGTAGAAAGCAAGCAGGGGTGGAATCACTCCCACCTCACAGCCACCCCGAAATGCCCTCTAGGACACCCCAAAGCTTTCTTTTGCTGCCAGAGGAATATTTATTCATTGCATAAAATTTGTTGGGAAATCCTCAAAAGCCACAATAAAAGAAATACAAACCTCTCATGAACTTCTCTCCTGAGGTAACGTCTCAATACTAAAGTAATTTCTCACCCTGACTGTGCGCACAGACCACATTTTCCTGGACACAAGATCTATCTGGAAAGTGAGCCCCAGCACGGGGATTTCTCAGAAAGCCCCTAAGACAAGCCCTACTCTCCAATAAGCCCAGAGAAGACCCCCAGCCAGGCCAGCGTGCTGCGTAGCTCAGCACTGCAGTGCCTGGCAGAGCGCTGGCTTCTAATAGTGTATGAGTAAATATAACCAGCAATGTACCTGACTTAAATGCATGATAATATAAATTGTAACGAAGCATTTGTAAATATCCAAGTGGCATCACCTCTAGTTACACAAATGAATGTAGGTTTTTGTGTATGAATAGGTGATTCAGTGCAGATTACTGTATATGACAAAATAAACATCCCTTAAAAATGAGCCCTATGGCATTTTTTGGAGCAAAAGTTAATATGCAGCCTGGTCTTATTTTCAGAGAAATATGGTATTTTTTCCTTGCTGAATAGCACTCCTACAGGACACTATTTTGAAACTTTTTTTTTTTTTTCTTCAGTTGAGTATATGCTAAGAATAGTAGCCCCTATCAGGCTCTATCACGGGAGACTTTTGTTTTATTTATTTATTTGTTTGTTTATTTATTTTTGTGGTGCCAGGGATTGAACTTAGGACCTTGTGCTTGCCAGGCAGGCGCGTGTGCTGCTGAGCTATCTCTCTGGCCACACAGGAACTTTAAAAGACTGTTTGAACCCCAGTCCCGCAAAAAAAAAAAAAAAAAAAGACTGCATAGCATTCCACTGAGGCTATGCACCACCGTTCCTTCTTCATGGTTAGGCGACTAAGGGCTTTCCACTTTGGTGACCATAAGTAATACCACACTGATACTTTTGTCCCTCACTCCACCTTCATTCACTGCTCAGATGGCTCGTTTCAGTCCCGTTCCTAGGAAAGTGTCCCACCGTTGGCTGCGTCCGGCCAAATTGCCTTCCGGGAGTATTTGTCCTGACTACTGTCCTCAGCCTGAGGTGCAGCGCAGGCCACCTCAGCTCTGCTGTTACCCACGCATAATCCAAATGAGAGAGACGCCATTCGTGGAGAAAATGCCGTGTCACTGAGAGCGGTGATTATGTTGTGTAAGTGGAGAGAGACACCCCGCGCTTGAGAAGCTGAACAGAGCCAAGTTTCCTGCTCATTTAAAGTAAGTTGCAAGCGCACCGCAATGCCGGCAGACATTTCCTCAGATTTGCTGAGGTGATTCTCTGCACCATGTGCCAGAACAAGCGGGAGCCTACCATGGTCTCCAGGAGGGAGGGAGGTGACGGCAGGGTCCCCCTCTTCCGCCTTCAGCAAGCAGTAGCAGTGGGAGCGCTGCAGCCTGGGTCTGGGTATGTGTGCTCGTGCCTTGGCCAGTCCACTCTTCTGCAGGCCTCGCCTGGTGGGCGGGAAGCCTTTCTACCTGCCGATAAAATCTGGAGCTCTCTTGGGGCCCAGCAGGATGGCTCAGTGGTCTAAAGCGCCTGTTTAGGAAAGCGTAGGTGGCTGCAGGGACCGGGACCGCGGTTCGATCCCTGGCACCACATGCTATGCCAAATAAACAAACAAAAGTTCTGAAACAAGAAAAAACAAAACAAAACAACAACAACAACAAACGGAGCTCTCAAAGGTATGGCAGCCTCCACATTCCCCAGCTTTAACTCAGCAAGAGCAGAGAGGCCCCCGTGTGCAGGTCCTCTGTGGGGGAGGACCCAGCAAGGAGCGAGGCTGTCACGGACTCGATGGTCTCCCTATCGCTGTAGCTCAAAGCTGGCATTCCCGCTCTGTTTATAACATCTGACGCACATTCTAGAGAACAAATTGAGTGCAAGGATAGCGAGGACAGGCACAGCTGTGCCCCTCCCCGACCACCCCGAACCAGCGCAGGTACCTGGGACTGCAGGGGAGTGGAGCAGGGAGGGCTGCTGTCGGTGGGGGTCTGATGAGCGGAGCTTTCAGGTGCACAGATTCAGACCTTTTAAACTGCCAACGTTAGACTCCTTCTTGCTTATTCTTATTTAAAACATGTTCTCCTGACACATGTCCAGATGGCTGTAAAATCACAAGTCCACTCATTCAGCTCATCTGCGAAATGAACCCCTGTGAGGCTCTTCCACAGGCATTGTCATTGAAATAGTATTTAAAAGAAGGATACCAGCAATTCATAATGGAGAGAACAGACAGACACACAGATAGACAGAGGCAGAGACAGAGAGACAGACAGGGACAGATGTCCACGCACAGCTGGGCCAGCCAGTTGGCATCGACACCCAAGCCCCGTGATTTTGAAGCCAGACCCACCCCCGAGCTGCTGCCATCTACAGAGGACCTTGCTTTTTCCTTTGAAGGCCAAGGTAAAGGGGCGGTGCGGGCTCAGAATTGCTAATCTCTGGAAGGAGGTGGCCCTGCTCCTCACGCATGTGTGGTGCTCACACAAGGGCTACAAGACAAATGGCGGTGACTGCAGGGCACGGGCTAGGCCGGTTTTCTCCGCACTGCCCCTGAAGCAGAGCTTGCTCCAAGCTTGGCTGGGGCCACGGCTGAGTGACACCCACACCCCGCTGCTGAGTGGGCTCCACGCCCCTCCAGCTGCCGTGGTCATCCAGGCAGGCGCGGTGACCCGCACTGGCTGCCGTTTGCCAGGCTGAGGCAGAGAGGACCCAGAGTCAGAGCGCAAGTCTTCCTTCCTCAGAGTAAAAGGACTGCCTGGAAAGCGCAGATAAGCCCTGGAAATGTCAGAGAACCGCAGCACACTTGGATCTAATCTGTAGTATACTGGGGGTAGCTGCGGGGCACACCCGCACACCCGCCCTCCTGGGTAAGGTCGCTCCTGGCACTTGGAAAGGGCGCCTCACGTGACAGCCACCAAATGCCTGCCCAGAGCCCAGAGCCTCCTCTGTTTGGCCAAGACCCTCAGCTCTTTCCTCAAGTCCCGATTCAGGAGTCCTCCTGCAGCTCATTTCCCCAAATAACACCACCCAGAATGCTGGGGAGGAGGAACAGTGTGGGCGCCGCGTGGTGAGAGGTCCAAGACAGGCGCGCTCAGGGCTACGAGAATTATTCTCGTTCTGACTGCACTAACTAGGATTTGGTATCTAAATATAAACCTAGATAAATTGGCA
The DNA here is from genome assembly GCA_004027025.1 of Myocastor coypus. Lineage (NCBI taxonomy): Eukaryota > Metazoa > Chordata > Mammalia > Rodentia > Myocastoridae > Myocastor > Myocastor coypus. The sequence goes on along the minus strand of PVJA010026234.1, from coordinate 12,185 downwards.
TTGTGTACACATAAACCCATATAACTGTTCATCTATACCTCCATCATCTATCTATCCATCCACCCATCCATCTATCCATCCGTCTGTCTGTCTAGCTTCACATGCACCTCCTTCACGCAGGGCCGTATTTCCGTAGCTCTCTTACGCAAAGGGAGCTAGGTTCCTCTGCCACAGCAACATTTAGAATATGTTCAAGGTGCCAGGTTCACTGCATTTCCACTAAAGCTCTTGTAAAGTGGGTAAGGTGGCAGTCACCTCCCCATGGGAAGCTAAGCTCACGTGTTCAGGTGACTTTAGGGTAGGGGTGTTGAGCCGTCCGTCACCCAGGAATCCACAGCTCAAACCAGCCCGAATGCTCTGAACCCTCTGGTGGTCTGCTCGTAGAGGAGGGTCGAGACACCCTTTGTCCCATCCCTCCAGATGTTCTCCCAGGTGGGTGGTGGGCTTGTCACCTGGCAACCTTTCAGGCCAGCATGTGGAGAAGGCCCCTTCAGAGCTCTGGGGCATCTGTCAGGAGAGGCTGCTGGGACCCAGGCATAGACGCTGTGTGCGTGGGTGCCAGGCCTGCCATTTGGTGGACTCCAGACGTGTTGGTTCAGCTGTGTGGGGAGGGACGGGAATGATATCTGGGGCCGCAGGCTGGAGGCCCGGGGTGTCCCTGAGGCGCCGCTTGATGGTCTTGATTGATTGGGAGGATGACAACAGTTGTGTGCCAGATAAGGGGGCTGATACCTCCGACACCCAGAAAGGCCCGGCCAGGAATTTTTCTCACGACAGTCACTCAGACTTGGAGCAGTGGAAAGAAGCCTTTGGGACCACAGTCACTTTGTGCCCCATTCCCCTGCGGTCCATTCTTCACGCTGCAGCAGGGAAGAAAGCCGTCCTGTCTGCGGCCTTGGTTCCAATCCTTCAGCGGGGTGGGTGTGAGGAGGAGTTTCCCTTAGATAGCAGGACGCTGGAGGGGCTCCCCCGCCATTGCAGGCTCTTGTTTTTCATATTCTCATATTCCTTCAGAACACTTTCAACGTATTTTATACGTTGACCCTGCGCTGTCGCTGGGGTCCTCCCTCCATTGTAGGGCGACCTGCACACGCACCCAGGCAGGACAGCCGCTCCCCACCTGCGGCTGGTCCTCACGCTCTGCCCAGGCTGTCCTGCCGTGGGCCTTCTGCTGTGTCTACCTGCCCGCGTTTGCCTTCCTCCTCCCTCGGGATTCGGCCCGGTGGCCTTGTCCTGGAGACGCCAGCTCTGACCCCCACTGCAGCCTCCCGGCAAGCACTCTCCGTCAGCCCACACTGTCCTGGGGCTGCCCCAATCTGCCTCTGATGGCACTTGCTCCAGAACAGGGAGGGAAACAGAGGGATTCAGGAGACTCAGCGCACCCCTTTGGAGACACAGCGCGCACCCCTGCCTGAGTCAGGACTGACTCGCAGTATGACCTTCGGTGGAAAGGTAGAAAGATGAACAAAAATGAAAAGCAAGCCTGTAACTACCGTAGCAATCACGCCATCTTGTGCTCACGCCGGCTGGGAGCTCATGGGATGCTGTCTGACGGTGCTGGGTGTGACTCCCAAACAGCACTCTGAGCGCCAGCCTGCGTAGACCCTGCTCTCCCTTGGGATCGGGAAGCTGGGGATCAGAGGGGTAAGGTGGGCTGGTGGTGGTCCGGCCCTCAGCAGCTCTGGACAAGGAGAAGCCCACTCCCAGCCCTCTGCACTTTTGCTGTACAGAAGGGCCTTATGCCAAAGTGTGCTTCCAATGAGCCAAAGCTTTGGGAGCGACCTTGGCGTCCTCCAGCAAGAATTGGCTGTACAGAGGCCCAGAGTCCCATAATGCCTGGCTTCCTCCCGGGTATGTCTCCTCACCCAGCTGCTGCTCACCAAGCCCAAAGCTGGGAAGCTGCGTGAGTCCTTTTCTACCTTTTAGCAGCTTCCTGGGTCATAATTCCCCCCAGGGAATTCTTCACACCAAGTTTTGTCTTCAGCGTTCTGCAAATAGCCCTCTGCAATAGCACTCTGTCTGCTTTAGTGGAGAAGTCGGAGATTCGGAGGGGCCGGCAGCTCGTGGCCAGGCCACCTGACTCCTCCCATACCATCCTTAGCCAAAATCAGACTTTCTGTCATTGGCAATCTTTGATTTTAATGAAAACCATATTTACAATCATAGTTTTCATGAAAACCGTAACTACAAGTGACTGCTTTGTTTTCTTGGAACATTCTCGCCTCTGTCTCGTTGTCGCCGGCTCCCTACCTCTTCAGACCATGTGGCTGCCAACCTCTTCTCTGGTTGTTCCCTGTCAATGTTGCACCAGTTGGTCTACAGCTTTATGAAAATATGGAGTGTAAAGTAAAACGTAAACACTCGAGGTGTGATTTGACTGGCAATGCAAATACCACCACTAAAGCTTTCAACAAATTGGTATGAATTTTTAAAGAACACAGAACGATAGAAAAACATCAGAAATGATACAAAATCTCACTAAACTAAGTAATAGGAAGTTGTTGCACTGCATAATGTTATCTTCAAATCAGTTGTTTAGGTTAGCAGTTATAAACCTGAAAAATCAGTTTCAAAAAGTTATTTAAAAAATAGAAAGGAGAAAAAAAAAAAGCATTAGCTGCTCCTTTCAAGAGACCAGGTAAAATTAGCAGTATAATGATCCAAGCTGTCCGGCATATATACACAAACACATCTTTTTTTGTTCTTTATTTTGTCTTTTCCTCACCGCAGTCTTTTCCTTGCACAGTATCTATCTTAGCTTTCAGGTTTTGTGTGCTCTTTCGGATTTCCACTCAAGTGAGACCACCGCGTGTTTGCACGTGGGGGTCTGCCGTATTTCCCTTACCAGCATATCCCTAGCTGTATCCGTTGCTCAGTTGCTGGGCAGTTGGGGTTGTTTCCAAGATCTAGCTATGACCAATGGTGCCGCATGGGTGTGCATATATCGGTGTGGTATGATGATTCCAGTTCCTTTGGAAAAACACCTAGGAGGAGAATAGCTGGCGTGAATGCGACCTCCACCCCTAGCTTTCTGAGGAATCTCTACACTGATTGCCACAGTGGTTGCGCCAGTCTGCACTCCCACCCACAGTGGAGAAGGGGCCCTTTTCTCCCCACAGCTTCTCCAGCATTTGTCATTGGTTGACTTTTTGATGACAGATAGAAGGTCAGTGTTGTTTTAGTAACGTCACTAGATCTAAATGAACTTCGGAATGAAAGCCCAGTCTGTGTCACAGATGAAGGGATTAAGCCGTGGTGCCTTCATCACAACCTTGGGAGGCCATGTTGGGAGCCCAAATACAGAACTTACGCTCAACTCTAGCAAAGGGCATTCTAGGGGCCAGCAAGACAGCTCAGTGCTCTAAAGCACTGCCTAGGCAAGCTTAGCAGCCACAGAGACCGCAGTTTGATTCCTGGTACCACACGCTGTGCCAGCCCCACCCCCCGGGGCAGGCTGAGCTGGCCATAACATAAATAAAAATAAAAATAAATAAATAAATTTTTAAAAAAGGGCATTCTAAACTTGCCCTTTTCCACACCTGCCAAGATGCTTGTTAGGAACATCTTCCTACCATATCCGTAGTGTTTTGCTTCAGGTAAGCCATAGCGTTTGTGCAATTTGCACACCTACTTCTGTATCTTTATGCATGGCATTTGCTTAAAACAATAAAACAACACTTGCCCTGGTTCGGCTTCAATCCATCCCCCACTGACGTTCCACCCTTTATGAATGCTCCTAACTGTCCTTGAATCCAGCTGACTCCTCCTCCTTTTGTTTCACATATATGTTAGTTACCTTATCTCACCATGGGCAAATAATAGAGATTAAAACTTATTTGCAAGCAGTGTGGGTGTTTTGCCTCAGAGTCATGAAGATCAGTGGCCCTGTGGGTTCGGGACATGCAGTGAAAGCAAACCACAGCCTTCACTGCCAGGAGATCGGAGACAGGAAAGCCGTCCCCCCCCCCCCCCCCGCCCAGTGACCCGAGGACCTCCCGCAAAGCCCCACCTGCCAAAGACTCCACGTCCTCCCAGTGGCACTCCACCCTGGGGCCTGGCTCTTGGGGGGCATCTAGGACCAAAGCCAAGCTATAGCCATGCAGCTATCCAGAGATGTTTTTACCAGTCCTGCTGAAACTTAAGTACGTCGACGCGCGCCTGCCAACCGCTGCTCAATTTACTTGTGAGGCCACCATGTCAAGCACAGTGGGAGATGTACTGATAAAGAGGACATAGTGTCAGCTCTCAAGAAGCCCATATGGCAGACTGAGGGAGAGCCTCTCCTGCGGGCACTTCTAGGCAAGACCCTGAGGTCCCAGGATGAGGAACACAGGGCAGGCCAGAGGCTGGCTTATGAGCCTGACAAGGCAGCAGGACTCACTCAAGTCTGACTTTGCTGTCCAAGGAGCTGAGGGATGGTCAGAAGCCACCGGCCCCAAATCACAGGTAACTGCTGACAGAGTTGGGCTCTCGGCTCTCCACTCAACGAGCTGCTGCTCCTTCTTCCCTGGGCCCCATTCCCAGTGTACCTCTCAGGGCGCACGTATATTCAAGAGGATTCAAGCTACAGGCAGAAAGACGCTGCATGCCTCGACCTTCAAGAGATTCTACACAGCTGTACAATAATGAACTACACTGATCAACAGCCCAGCAGGCTCCTGGCCAACAGAGTATCGGTGCTCTCCTGATGGTTTGTATTTCCAGTCTATTAACCAGCGTTTTCATGGAAGTTAGGCTTCAAAGTTTTTCTTTAAATAAAGCCAATTTTAAAATATTCCATTCTTTCTATCAGAAAGTGAAACAGTGGAACGGATGGTTAAGACTCGGGATGCATTCAGTGCCTGGAGGAAAGAAGAGGCAAACGCTCTGGGGAGCCTAACCGTAGAAGTAAGCTAGGCAACAGGAACGCAAGGAGATCGGGAACTGAGTACCTGGTTTTCTCATTTGCCAACTTGGCAAAAAAAGGTTCTTTAAGAAATCCACGATGAACAAGGATACACAACACATAAAAAGTAGAAAAGGACAAATGACAGGGACAAAATAACTCCATAAACGATGCTTTAGTAAGTGTGAATATTCCAGTCCAATCATTGTTCTAAAAGAAAAGTTAGCCAAAAGTAGAAATCCTGAAAAAAAAAAAAAAGATAACTATGGAAGTAATTGAAGACGTCAAAGACTATTTCCCAAAAGGAACCCAGACTCGGAGTTCGTTCCTGAACATTCCAGACTTTTAAGCAATAGATAACTCTCCTGCTACATAAAACTTTCCAGAGAATAGAAATATGCGGCATTACCTCCTTCCGTGGCCTCATTCCAAACTTGGACAGCGAAGAAAATAAAACATTGTAAACTAGCAAGACCTCAGAAATTTGAAGATCAACCTTCCCTGCCCTAGCGAAGAAGCAAGCAGAATTCTTTAAGAGGCTTGTATACCACTATCTAGTTATAGAAATAGATCTTTACACATAAGAAAATGTAATTATGTAGCATCTTATCTTTAAATATGCTCTCTGCTTGTCTAAATTAAACATTAGAAGTTCAAAACCATTTAAATAGGACCAGACAGCAATTTCCCCAGGGAGGTGAAGACATATCTATTACAAAGAACAAATTAATATTCTATGACATGTGGAGAAAATATTTCTGAAAATATGAAATGAATGCATTTTTTCCCCCTTGAGTTGTATTCCTTTCCCAGCTCTCCAGTGCCCAAACTGAACGGCAGGTACTTCACCTTAACCTCAATATACAGGTTTTGAGAGGCTGTGCCTCTTTCATTTTGATGTGCCAGGGGCCCCGCCTGAAGGGCTGTGCATGGAGCTCTCCTCAGGCTGGCAGCTTGGTCAGGAAGGCTGGTGTTCTTCACTGGAGGGAGGAGAAGGGGGCTCATGGTGTCCAGTGCAGCCGTGCAGAGGAAGAAGGGTACAAGGTAAGGGATGGGGGCTCCCACTTCGGTCTTGGGAGCCTTAAGGAGACACTGTTGCCTCAGGAGGAGGCCTCTGTGGGCAGCCAGGTACAGACGATGCCCTCTGCAACTTAAGGGATGGGGACCTTGGGCCGGTGTTGTCCAGGGAGGGAGGAGTCCTTCTCTAGGCTCTTCTCTGGCCTGAACGGCTTTGTCTCTTCTGACCCTGAGAGAAGGACCAGAAGGATGAGAATAGACTTAGGAGCCTGCAGCAGTCACACCTGGGGCCCTTCATGGAGAGAGGACTGCAGTGCATGGTGGGAACTGAGAGCAGTCTGCGTAGGGTGCAACTGTGGGCTGCTGTGCTGCTGGACTCTGGGTCTCAGTGCGCCCCACACTTGGGGCTGTTTCCTGACTGCATGAGATGCACCTGCCCGCAAGCTTGTCAGTCTGTGACCCTGTGGGGTCACTGTCCATTGCACAGTGGGTCAGCACGGGCCTGTAAAGAATACGATCAGGACTTCTGTAGTCCGAGTAGCCATGACAGCTTACACTTTGTGATGGTTGGTCAGGACTGTCAACTTGAATGGCTTCAGGGCGCTACTGGGGGGATTCCAGCACCACACTTTAGAATGTGTGGGGTGTGTCCTGGAGGTGTGGCCTCGGGGCCTATCTTCCCTCCACCTCTTCCTCTCTGGCCTGTTCCCCTGCATTGCTTTCTGGAAGCCACAGCATGAGCAGCTCTGCTCTGGACCCCTTCTGGTGTGCTGGGGTCTGCGCTGGAGCTGGTGGTGGTTCACGAACTCAGTTCTTGGACACTAGGGCCACATGAAGCTCTCCTTAGGTTTTGGGGCACGGGTGTCTTGTCATATAGAGGGGAGGCTGCCAGCCAGTACAATTTGCAAATAAAAAGCTGAAGATATAAGAGAATACTTGGTAGGATGGTGGTAACTTTCTAAGTTTTCAAGAATGGAATCAATTTGAAAGAAAACTATTGCAAACTTCCTCTAGGTAAGCTAAGAGCATCTACCTAAAAACATAAAACTAAAGCAGAGCCTAAAAAGTCTGAATGTAATGCATAGAAAATTCTTGACAAAATAAAACAATTATCCTCAATATAAGCAACATTTATAACGTCGTGTTTACTGGTACAATTAGTTATTTCCATTGAAGTGAAGCAAATATATGGATCTTATTTATATTATTACCTGACATTGCTTAAAAATTGTGCATGACACTACACACAAAATAAAAATAAAAGATATGACGATAAGTGGAAAGATAAACTATGGTTATTTGTAAATGATAAAATGATAGCTCTCTAATACCAAGGAGAACCCACAGGAATCTTTAGCATGGTGGCGTCCAGCTGTAGCTGTACCTCGGAAGCCCTGCAAGGATGCAGGGCTGCTCGTCCCAGAGCCTCACTGCGACTCAGTCGTATGGGCCGCGTGCTGGGCTTGGGAATCTTTAAATATTTGGAGGTGACTCTTATGTGCAGACGAGTTTGGTAATGATTATTTTGCAATTAAAATAGCTAGAAACACACGAGAGAGAAAAAAAAAAAAAAAAAAACAGTGGCCAGCCATGCACCACAGTGACTGGTTCTAACAGACAAAAGTAAGAAGAACTGGAATAAGAACTGTCACCCGGGCAACTGACAAGCAGAAGTGCACTGGCCAGGGCTGCATTGTCAGGGACCATCACAGGAGATCTGAACAGGGAGACATCAGGTGTCCACAGACGCTGACGTAGAGCAGTATCCAAGGAGGGGGCAGAAAAGCTTAGGAAGTGAAATGCTAAGAAAGCATTTTCAAAATTTGGATAAATGGATTTTGAAAAGCTAAACAATAGCCACGAAACATACGTATACAAAACTTTTGCAGAACAGAGGGTATCTGTCTGCCGAGTGTTCAAGTTGGTTTCTTTATAAATGGTACAATACTAACCTAAGAATGAGAAAATCGACAGAGCTCATAGCCTATCAGAAGAGTGCAGATTATGGGCAGTGATAAAGCCAATATGGCGAGTCTGTGAAGGAAGAGACCCCCGCTACTAAAGCCGCTGAGCTACTCGAGAAGTTTTGAACTTTTCCCTCCCATCAAATGAGATGCTTAATAAGTTAAAAAATTAAACATTAAGAAATAAAGTCACAAAGCAAACCCACAAAATCATAGGCAATCACTGATACGTGGTTGGGAGATTTTCAAGCCTAAAAGTAATGGAAAAAATAACTTATTTTAGGATTAGAAATAATTTGCTATGTAAAAAGTCAAAACTCTGTACATAAAAATAAATAAACTAAAACAAAAATTGGAGGAAAATATTTTCAGCAAATCACAAAGGACCGATGTCTTTAATTCATAACAACCTTTTAAAAGTAGAAAATCAAAGTCACAAAGGAAAAGATCTAAAGACATTTTTTAAAAAACCACAACTATAAATATATCAAGATATGAAAATATTTTCAACCTCGCTTTTAATCCAAGAAATACAAACAGCAGGATACCATCTGTAATTGATCACTTGCCCTATTTTAAAAAAATAATTGTGGGCCGGGGAGATAGCTGGGCAGTCTGGCAAGTGCAATGGCCCGGGTTCAAGCCCCAGTACTGCATGCCGTGCTAACTCCGGAACCCTGGGCGAGTCTCCTGGCCACTGAACTTGGGCATGGTAGTGCACACCTGTAATCCCAGGGCTTGGGAAACTGAGACAGGAGGATTACTATGAGTCTGAACTGTGTAGTGAGACCTGTACTAAATAAAAAGGTAAATAAATAAATGATCAAAAATTACTGAAACAACAACGACACAGACAATTGTACTCACTGAGGGGAAATATTTTAAAGGAAGCCAAACACCATACTCTTTACATTTCTGGAAGGCAAATCAACAACACAGAGCCATAATGTTAAAATAATTCTATTCTCTGTCACACGGTTCTAACTCCTGGCCCTTGCTTACACCCAAGAACATAGGAAGAGAAAGTTGAGACCCCAGAGTGCAATGGCACACGCCTGGAATCCCAGTGCTCTGTGGGGTTAAGGCAGCAGGGCTGCAAGTTCAAGCCTGGCCTGGACAACTCAGGGTTTTACTGAACCCTTATCTCCATTTTATTTTATTTATTTATTTATTATTATTATTATTATTATTATTATTATTATTATTATTATTTTTGCTCTTTTTGAGACAGGGTCTCGCTATGCTGGTCCTGAGCTCACTTTTGTAGCCCAGGCTGGTCTTGAACTCGCACCAATCCTCCTGCCTCAGCCTCCCGAGTGCTGGGATTACAGGCGTGCGCCACCCCGCCCGGCTTCTCCATTTTAAAAAAGGCTTAAAAGGGCTGGAAAACCCATTGGGCTGGAACCACCATCTTCCAGTAATTTGTCAAAATGACTAACACAAAGGGCAAGAGAAGGGGAACCCAGTATATATTCTCCAGGCCTTTTACAAAACATGGGGTGGTTCCTTTGGCCACATACATGCAAATCCACAAAAAGGGTGATATTGTAGACATCAGGGGAATGGGTACTGTGCAAAAAGGAATGCCTGAGATGTGCTACCATGGCAAAACAGGAAGAGTCTACAATGCTACCACCTAGAATGCTGTTGGCATTGTTGTAAACAAGCAAGTTAAGGCAAGATACGTGCCAAGAGGATGAATGTACATAGTGAGCATATTAAACCCTCAAAAAGTCGTGATAGCTTCCTGAAACTATCAAACAAGGAAAATGATCAGAAAAAGAAAGAAGCCAAAGAGAGAGGTACCTGGGTTCTGCTGAAGCACCAGCCCACCCCTCCCAGAGAAGTGCACTGTGTGAAGACCAATGGGAAGGAGCCTGAGTGGTTGGAACCTATTCCCTATGAACTCATGGCATAAACTGGGATGTTGCTCTGCCATTCACCATCTAATTGGCAGCTTAAGCATTCCAGGTCCTGTATAAAAATAAAATCGTCCTTTGTCATAAGGGTGATTTTCTTAGTTGAAAAGGTATATGTTGCCTTTTTACCTCAGAAATATCTTCAGCAGATTTTCACTGTAATTGTGTCTGGTCTTTACTCTTCAGTGTTTTTCTTACTGAGAGGTATTTGCTGAGGTACTGTGCAGGTGTATACCCCAATACTTATAAAATATTTATTATTGTCTTGAAGATCCTGTAAATCACCATGAACAAAAGATGTATCCAATAAATGGAAGTCACTTCAGAAACAAATGTAAGTTCATTTTAGTTAAATAAATTGTTTAAAGAAAAAAAAAGGGGGGGTTGCTGGAAAGGTAACTCAGTGGAAAGGCTCTAGGATTAATCCCAGAACTAGAAGAAGTGTGGTGAACAAACTGAACATACGATAACAGAAGCAAACAACCAGCAGCTGCCGGGGTAGGTGACTGTGTCGCATCCGGTTGCGGCTGGATGACCAGAACATGTATAGCTACTCTGACAAAGATACTGGAACATAAGTAGAGAAGGGTAGTGCACTGCCTTCACTTTTAAATATTTTAATACAAGTATTTATTTTTGTTACATGGAAGTGTTAGTTTTATGACCAGAAATAAAAACAAAAATGAGAAAAATAAGATCAATGATAAATTTCTGTGAAAGCCCCATATTTAGAAAAGGGTATGAGACAGTAATAGATCAATAAGAAAAGGACAACATATTTTACCTAAAATAACACTAATTTTGCATATATTGCAAGTTGTTCCTGTTTCATTTTTCTAATAATAAAAATAAATGGAAGTCAAATCAAATCAGGGCACTGATTTATGACTAAAAGTAAACAACAGCTCGGAGATGTTCCTGTGCAGCACGTCCTAAGGTTGACGGTGTTGTCCCCGGGGTGTCCTGCAGGAGGAGCTGAGGCACCTTTTACCTTCCCAGTTCTTCAAGAATGGATTGTGAGGGTCATGGCTGAGGCATGGCTAAGGCATGGCTGTGACGTGGCTGTGCTGTGGCTGCGCTGTGGCTGTGACGTGGCTGTGGCGTGGCCCCGCCCACACTGCACCGGGAGCTGCAGCCCGCACGCCCCTCCTGGAGTGACTTCTCACTGCCCGACACTTTGCTCGCTGCCTGTCATTTTCCTTACCCACACCACACTGCAGGCTTCCCAGCTCTCTGGTATCCGCCCTCTCTCAGCTTCACAGAGACCCCACGGGCGCATACCTGCTGGCCTCCATGCCTGCCTGTGAATCAGAGTAGAAGCCTCCCTGACCTCACAGTCTTTACATTCTCCTAAAGCAGGCACCATGCGGATGAGCTGAGGCCGGCTGCCAACCCACGCAGCAGCCCGGCTCCTTTACATCACAGCAGCAGTGGTGCCCAAGTGCCTGGGTGTGGCTGAGCGCGGTGTGAACTGAATCTCAGAAAGCCCATTTCCTTGGAGGCCTTGCTTTAGCTAGGTGCTCTGGAGTTCTAGTCTCAAAGCAAAAGTCTTTCACTTTCTCAGCCTTGAGCCTGTGAGGGGTGGGTCTGGCCTGTTCCTGAGATGTCCGTAAGGCATCTTCTCTGCCATTTTGATGCAAGGTGTTGATCTCTTCATTAACCTCCCACTCCAAGGCATTACCTGCTTAGTCAAGCGCAGGGACCAGGGTTTGATCCCAGGTACCACGTGCCACGCCAGCCCCGCCCATGGGCATGGAGCCAGCCAACAGGACTGGGCCTGGCAGTTGACGTTGTAATCCCAGCACTGGGGAGGCTGAAAACAGCCGCATCAGTACGGGTCCGAGCATAGTGAGACTCTGTACCAAATACACTAAAAAAAAAAAAAAAAAAAAAAAAAAAAAAAAAAAAAAAAAAAAAAAAAAAAAAAAAAGCGAAGCTACTCGGTTTTCATCAGAAACTGCCCTCGTGGCGCTTTTTTGTATCCGTATCATTAAATGACAATGATCTTAGAAAAGAGTAACTGCCCCATTTCCTATTTGGGGGCTGTTGAGGGCCTCAGCATGAGCCGCTCCCAAATGGCGCCGGCTTCCTGCTTCCAGGTTGTCCTGAGGCAAAAAACAATTTAGCTGTAATCTGTTTTTGCCTGGCAACTGATGTAGTAACTAATCAGATTTGACTGTGAGAGCGATGGTGATTGGTGAGCGAAGTGCTATATATGAGGGAAGCGCAGGCTGGAGTGTGAGAAGAGGTAGAGATGTAAAAGGGTGGAGGATCTTGTTAGATCCTGGCTGCTGTACTGAATAAAAGTCTACAAGCTTAAGTCCGGCGTTCAAGCCTTTGTGTTGCGGCGCCGGACATCTGGTGGCCCGTACGGGGAAATCTCCAGTCCTTCTCTCCTTC
>PVJA010026233.1:0-29882 GCA_004027025.1 Myocastor coypus | reverse complement strand
AAAAAATGTATACAGGCCAGAACTGGCCAAATAGCTCAGCGGACTAAAGTACCTGCAAGCAGGATCAGGAACAGGGGCTGGGGGTTCAATTCCTGGGCCTGCCATGCCGGCCCACAACCAGGGTGTGCTGAGACAGTGATTGAGTCTGGGCATGGTGGGGTGTGCCTGTCATCCCAGCTCTTGGGAGGCTGTAAATAGGTGATCACTAGGAGTCTATCTAGTAGTGAGACCCTGAACACCCTGTAGACCCTTCCCCACCTAAATAAACAAATAAAAATGTATATAGCTTCACACAAAAAGTTTCTCAAGCTTTTTCTTCTAGGAAACCATTCCCAAAGAACTTCCTACGGGTCTTACAGGCATGATCAGTCGAGCCGGGGCCTGTGCTCTTCACCTGCAAACTGTTCTTCCCCCTGGGAAAGTGGCTGCAACCCTCAGCTTCATGTGCAGAGAATGGCAACCTGACGATCAGGAGCACACACCTGAGAGCACACATCTTTTTGTTTTGTTTTGTTTGTTTCCCAAATAGTAGAATAGGCTGTTCTGTATAGTGCAGGCTGGACTTGAACTTGTAGACTCGAACTCCTGCCTTCCAAGCACTATGATTACAGGCATACGTCACTGCAGCTGGCCTAGGTCACTTCACTCTGTGTGTGTGTGTGTGTGTGTGTGTGTGTGTGTGTGTGTGTGTTTGGTACAGGGTCTCACTATGCAGATTGGACTAGTATTCATTCTCCTGTTTTCAGCCTCCCCAGTGCTTGGATTACAGGCATGCACCACGACACCAGGACTCCGTCACCAGCTCAGCACGCCATGGGGGTGGGACCAGCGCAGCACAGGGGACTGGAGATCAAACTCTGGTCCCAGCACTTGCCAAAGCAGGCACTTTGTCCCCTGAGCTATCTTACTGGCCCTTAGATCATTTCTTGAAGAGGAACCAAGCCCACATAATTCTTCCAGCTCCAGGGTAAATGATATCCCTCTTTCAAGGGCCCACACTCTATTGTCTTTGAGTGCATACTTTAAAAATTCTGCCTTGGGCCGGCAAGCTGGCTCAGTGGTCTAAAGCATCTGATTAGGCAAACTTAGGCAAGTACAGGGACTGCAGTTTGATCCCCAGCACCACATGCTGTGCAAGCCCCACCCCCAGGGAAGGCTGAGCTGGCTGTAACATACATATATAAAACATTCTGCCTAATAAACTTTCTATGCCTCTCACTAAGGCATCCTGAAAGTTCTTTCCTTTGTGATGGAAGTTGGCAAGCTGGCAGCCTGCCCAATGAGATGCCATCTGCTCTAGGGACCTTCCTGGACCCTGACTGATGACAATCCTAGGGAGATACCTGGATGTGAGGCTCCAGTGGTAGAGACACCTCTTTCCTCCAGGACAGATACTGGGGTCACTGTTCCCTTTCCACAGCTGGAGAAATTGAAGCTCAGAGCCAAGCGATGGGCCTGAAACTTAAGATTGGCCAAGCCTGCGATGCCCTCACCAAAACACTAGCCCAGATGCCACTGGGCACCTGAGCCAGGGTGGCCCTGCCTCTACTCAGCCCCAACTGGGGGCCCCTGAGGTCCAGATGTGACCTTGGCCTGCCTGCCCCAGGCCTCACCCTGATGGAGCTGCGCATAGGGCCCAGGTCATGGTTGTAGGCCTCCACCATCAGTACATGGGAGGAGTTCTGCTCTCGGTCCAGGGGCCGGGGGCCTCGCATCAGGAGCCCGGTGCTGACATGGATCCGGAAGTTGTTGCCATGGTTACCTGTGTGGAGGGACATGGGTGAGGTCTGCAGCAGGATGCTGGCCCTGCCCAGTGATCTCAAGAGCTGGGCTACATGTCACAATGGTCAGAAGATCTGGACCTCACGCCATCCTGGTATGGCAGGAGGGTATCTGGGCACTGTGGTATTTGTTTTTTTAGTTGGTTTTGAGAAAGCGCCTTCATATGTACACTGGGCTGGCCTCAAACTCACTGCTATCCTCCTAGTTGGATCTGAGCAGTTTGTTTAGAGAACCAAACCAGGTTCTCTGTGGGTGGCTGAGGCCAGGATTTAGCGAGCACCTCTGGGCTGGCCTGGTGCCCAGTCTCCACCCTTCTCCCTTGAGTTTCACTCCCCTCAACTCCCCATCTCCACTTTATACAAGGTGACTGCGACCTTGGCTCCAGAAGTGGGCAGATTTTCTTCTCTGGCCACAGGAATTGGCTCACAGAGGACACCTGATTCCAGCTGGACCAATGAGAAAAAATACTTGATCCAGGTCCCCCTCAGTCAGGCTGATGGCTTTGTGGGCACCAAGGCACAGGGTGGGGCACTGGGAACAGGGCACCAAATGCAGTCCTCACTTAGAACAAACCCAATTGGGTACAAGTAATCTGAGAATTTCCCTTTCCTCCCCTGGCCCTGTGCCCACATGCAGCACCTGGGACTTCCTTGGCCTCCTTGCCAGACCCATGGCAGTGCCATGAAGCTCAGCTGCCCCAGGGCAGCAGGCCAGGACCTCCCCACCAGGCCACCCACTCACCACGGAGGATGCGGTACCACACGCGCCCAAACTCGCCCTCATCTGCGTCCGTGGCTTTCAGCTGAAGGAGAGAGGGTGAGACACGGTTATTCCTAATTCCTCAAAGCCCATGAGGCCTGCTCCTTCCTCTACCCTTCTTCCCTCCCCTCTTGTCCAGACCTGTACTCTCCCAGCGACACATGCCCCACGAAGACACCCGCTTGGCAATGGCCCCCACTGCCTGGTCCTGGGCTGCCTCTGCCCCTGACTCTCCTGCAGTTCTGGGGCATAGGGAGCAGGCACCCAGCAGCACTGAAGCTCCCTGGGGCCCACCACGCCACCACAGATCTCCTGTTAGCCTTGATATCCTGGTGCTGCTTGCCTGTGCCCTGAAGTTCCTCAGGCCACTCGAGCTGGGCACTGCCCACATAGATGAGGCCCATGAGGCCACCTTCCTGTCAACTGCTCCGTGGTTGTCCACAAACATACTCCTCTCTGATCCTCCCAGAACCCTGGGCAGCACTGGGGCTTGGGTGTGGGGGTCTGATGGGGTGCATGCTGTTCTGACACTCAGCCCCTGCCTGGCACCTTGCATTGTCCAGGGGGATTCTGGCTCCAAGGCTGCTACAGAGCCACACCAGCCCCAAGATGAGGCCTGTCAGGCCAGCTACAGAACACCTGGAGCAGCAGGGGCCTGAGGCCACGTTTCCAGAAGACCAGGTCGTGGCTTGGTGTCCCTTGGGGACTGTGCCGCGATGCACTATGCTGTCCTAGATGCTTCCTTCCCATTCTCACCACTCTATGTCAGCCCACGTCCTGGAGCCACCATGTTCTTTCTGATGCCACCTTGGTGGCCTGAGGGGGCGGAGGCAGGACTGGGTACCTGATGCCCAGGATCCTCTTGCTGGGATCTGGGATCCTGGGCTTGGGGAGCAAGAGGGGCCCACAGGAAGGTGGCAGCAGCGCCGCACTGAGTTGCTTTCTCACCATTAACTCTGCTGGGGTCACACAGGTCTCCTTGCAAATCTAGTGTGTGCTGGCCACAGGCCTCTGTCTAGGCCGTCTCCTTTACCTGACATGTTCTCCTTGCAGATATTTGCCTGCTCTTTCCTTCCCTGTTTCAGGCCTTTGTTTAAATGCCAACTTAGCATGGGCTCTCCCTGAACAGTGTCCATCCTCCACCCATGGCTCAACCAGCCGCAGTTAGGAAATACTAAAACAAGTCTATGCTGCACAGACATAGACATTTTCCCTTGGCATTATTCCCTGCAGAATTCAGAACAACAACTGCTGACCTCTCAGTTGCACTAGATTAGGCATTATTCATAATCTAGAAGGGCCAGGGAGATACCTCAGTAGAATAAGCACTTGCCTGACAAGCGCAGGGTTCTGAGTTCAATCCTGAGTATAGCAAAAAAATTAAAAATGAAAGAAAGAAAAAAAAGAAATGCATAATCTAGAGATGACTTAGAGCATGCAGGAGCAATGGGATATTACTCAGTCAAAAAAAAAAAAAAAGGGAATAGAGTTCTGTTACCTGTGAAATCAGAGGTGGAATGAGTGGAGGATGAGCCATTAAATGAGCTAAACAGAACACAGAAATCTAAATATCACATGACCTCACATCCATGCGGAAGCTGAAAAGTTGGTGCCAAAGATGTGAACAGAACTGTGGCTCCTGGGACTGGGGAAACAGGGGGAGGGGGAAGGGAGAGAGGATGGTGGACAGGTGTGGGGTGCAGGTGGGCAGCAGGAGCAGCCCCTGTGCCATGGTGTGGCGTTGTGGATGTTGACAGCCACCGAGTGGACACAGTGGCATTTCAGCTCAGCGTGGACTTCTCCCCACGCTTCTGGTTGCAAACTGAGTTGGGTGAGCGTTGAATCCAACCCAATGCTTAGGATCAGTGATGACTTGATAGGGAAATAGGACTCAGTTCTCACCCAGTTCGGCTTGTGACCAGAATCACGGAAAAAAACAAGTTTATGCAGCGCTGTGTTTCAAAATACATAGCAGAGAACTTCAAATGTTTTCAACAAAGAAGGAGAGGTTGATATGCTGATTCTCCTGATCTGAGCATTCCATGTTGTATACCTGTACTGAAGTATTACAGAGTTCACCATACATGTGTACACTTAGAATGTGTCAATTAAAAATAAAAATAGGGGGGCCCAGCGGGATGGCTCAGTGGTCTAAAGCGCCTGCTTGGGAAAGCTTCGGCGGCTTCAGGGACCGCGGTTCAATCACCGGCACCACATGCTGTGCCAGCCCTGTGCTCGGGGTGGGCTGAGCCAGCCATAAAAAAATGAGAGAATAAACAAAGGTTCTGAAACAAGAAATAAATGAATAAATAAAATTAAATAAAAATAAAAATAAAAAATAGGGGCCTGGCAGGATGGCTCAGAGGTCTAAAGCGCCTGCTTAGGAAAGCTTGGGCAGCTGCAGGGACCGTGGTTCGAACCCCGGCACCATATGCTGCACCAGCCCTGCCCTCAGGGCAGGCTGAGCTGGCCATAAAAACAAACAAAAGTTCTGAAACAAGAAAAAAAAAATAAAAAAAAATTTAAAAAATAAAAAAAAAATATATTGTCAGGGTTGTAGTACATGCCTGTAATCCCAGCACTTGGGAGGCTGAGGTAGGAGAATCAGAGCGAGTTCAAGACCCACCTGGGCTACAAAACTGAGCTCAAGGCCAGCCTGACTGCATAGTGAGATCCTGTCTCAAAAAGACAAACTAGGGGCCAGCAATATGGCTCAGTGGTCTAAAGCGCCTGATTAGGAAAGCTTAAGCAATTGCAGGGACTATGGTTCAATCCCTGGTACCACATGCTGCGCCAGCCCCACCCCCAGGGCAGGCTGAGCCGGCCATTATATATATATAATAAAATAAATCTTGGAAACATCCAAAATGCCTATCATCTGAAGAATGGTTGAAAAAGATGTGGTATTTTCATAAAATGGAATATTACTCTGCTATAAGGAATGATAAACTAGAAGATTTCATATATAAGTGGATATATCTAGAACATATATTTATAAGTGAGGTAAACCAGACCTACATATGCAAATATCATATAGTTTCCCTAGTGTAAGGACTCAAAAGAAGATAGATAGACAGATAAATAAATAAATGAATAAATAAAATTTTGGAGGGCACCAGGAATCTAACTCAGGACCTTGCGTTTTCTGCACCCTCAATCCCTATAAATTTTTTTTACAACAGTGACTTAAGTACAAAATGCATTTGGAAGAGTTACAAAAATTAAGGTTTATTGGAAGTGTTAATGTTTAATTATTTGACCAATCTTCCATACCTATATCTATTAATCTAAACAGATTTGATGGGCCCGGTGGGATGGCTCAGTGGTCTAAAGCGCCTGCTTGGGAAAGCATGGGCGGCTTCAGGGACCGCGGTTCGATCCCTGGCACCACATGCTGCGCCAGCCCTTCCCTGGGTGGGTGGGGGGGCTGAGCCGGCAATAAAAATGAGTGAATAAACAAATAAAGGTTCTGAAACAAGAAAAAAATAAATAAAATAAAAGAAATTCTTTAAAGCACCTGCTTGGGAAAGCTTGGGCGGCTTCAGGGACCGCGGTTGGATCCCTGGCACCACATGCTGCGCCAGCCCTGCCCTCGGGGTGGGTTGAGCCGGCCATAAAAATGAGTGAATAAACAAACAAAGGTTCTGAAACAAGAAAAAAAAAATAAATAAATAAAAAATTCTTTAAAAAAAACAGATTTGATGATGAAAATATGTAATACAACCATTGCTAAATTTTTGTTCTTGTTCTGAAATTCTGTACTATATGTACTCTTGCTTCTTGTTGTTTTTCTTTCTTTGTGTCTGCTATTTTTGTTCATTTGCTTTTGTTTTTGGTGAAAGGGGATTGAACAGGCCCTTGCACTTGCCAGACAAGCGCTTATTCTACTGACCTAATCAGTCCAGTCCCATGTGTCTGCTATTTTTAACCTTTAAAATAAAATAAAAAAAGACTTTAAGGCAGTTGCCAATAAATAAAGACAATAAAAAAATATATATATATTTAAAACGAAAGTTACACAAGAGGTCGTGTATGAGCTCATATACGTGTTTTGGCATCGGGGTGTCCTGGAACCTACCGTCCCTGCAGGTACTGAGGGATGGCTGTCTCTGAGATGCAGTCCCACTGTGTTCCCGCCCTCTTTCCCTGTCCCCTGGCCTCCAGTGCCCTGTACTTTGTCTCCTGCCCCTGTGTGTATTTACACCCTCATCTCCAGACAATGAATGACCCAGAACACAGAAGCTCACATAGTTGTTGAATGACTGTTGACGACTCAGTGTAACTCTCCAGTGCAGGCCGCCATGCCCGACGACCAGGCAGTGCCCCACGCCCCCAGCACTGCAGAGCTGAGGCCCCAGATGCTCCGAAGCTCTCCTTCCCCTAGGAGTTTTTCCCCGTGCACCTGTGGGCCCGGCCCCAGCACACGTCTCCTTGGGCCCAGGTCCTTTGATTTATGTTTCATTTCCTGCCCCCCAGGGCCCTAAGTAGGCTTTCCTCTCTTTGCCTGCTGGAAAGACCTCCTGAACGAAGGCAATGGGCTCCTGCTTGCAATGCCCAGGCCAGCAGAGACCATGGAGGGCAGGACTCACTTCCCACTCTGGAGGCAGGGTGTGGCCTGAAAGGATAGGAAGGACCTGGCTTTGCAGAAAGGGTTGGGAAGAATAATAGGCTGGGAGCACAGAGGGCACAGGGAGGCTGGTGAGTGCCCACAGGGACTGGGGACCCTTCTCTGCCTGGGCTGGGAAGTCTACACTGGGCACACAGCACAGGGAGCTGGCTGGAGGGGTAGGACCCTGATAACTGGGCTTTGTCACTGCTGTGTGATATGGATCCGAACTTTAACACCCCTGAGCCTGACAATGAGCCTGATGGGATTCAAGGGGTGCTCAGGGACAAAGGTTACTACGCCTCAGGACTTAAGAAGTATAGAGTTGGCGGGGAGTCTTTGGGAGCAAGAGGAACTAGGGCTCTGGGTCAGGTACATCTTGAAGCCGGAAGACAAAGGCAGGCAGGCCTAGGGTGCAGGTCCTGACAGGTCCTGAGCAGGACCAGAGGACCCTAATAATTGGATTCTTTTTTTTTTGGTCTTTTTGAGACAGTCTCACTGTACAGTTCAGGCTGGCCTTGAGCTCACTTTTGTAGCCCAGGCTGGTCTTGAACTCACACTAATATTCCTGCCTCAGCCTTCCAAGTGCTGGGGTTATAGGTGTGCGCCACCACTCCTGGCTGAAGAGCCCAATAATTAACTCAAGGAAACTGACCTCAGGCCCTAATGGAATGTTAGGGACAAACAGGTCTCCAACCACACCTTAGAAGAGGTGAAATGCAAAGGAAACAGCTTCCTTTCTTGACATCTAAGGTTGACCTGCAACCAGGAGCATCCCTGCTTTCTGTCACGTGTCCTGGTCTCTCACGGTAGTCCTAAAGAGCCGTAGAATTTGCACTTTACAGAAACCCCTCCCTGGTAAGCGGGATGCTCCTGTCTTTTATGCTTTCTGATAAGCACACATCTGACCTTTCCTCAGCACTCACTGTTCGCTGTTCTGTGGGCCTCAGTCTTTGCTGCCCCAAGGAAAGGACCCGAGAGCTAGAGGGAGTTGGTTACAATCCCCGTGTGCATCTGGGCTTTGTCACTGGCTCTGTGATAGGGCTGCATAGCTCGGTGCTTTAACACCCCTGAGTCTCAGCTTCCTACCACAGCCTGGGCAAGGCTGAGGGAAAAGGGGAGACGCAACCCTGTGATGCCTCTTGCCTGGTGCCAACACAGGCGAGGCGCTGGCAGCTTCTGCAGCTCTTTCCAGGGGTGCCCTCTTGCTTGACATTGAAGTAGGGACAGCTGGTCACACCTCTTACTGTGGGGTCTAAGGAGCTCTGGTGGGCCTGGCAGTCCAGATTGGGGAGGCCACGGGGCAGGGAAGCCCCTGAAGTGTTCTCTCCATGCCTCCCTCCCTGATGCCTGCACCATCCGGAGGTCTGTCCCTTGCCATCTCTGAACAAGGCCAGACAGGGCTTAGGAAAAGGAGGGTAAGGAAAAGGATGATGTGCGGCCTGGGATTCTGAGTACCAGGGCCTGCTTTTTGCCTGATGCTATTCATGGACCATGCCAGAAGCACTCACATCAGGGACATCATCAAACCCTGCACGTCCCTAACTTGCTGTGTGACCCTGAGCCAGCCACACCTCTCTGGAGCTGAGTTTTGTCATCTGAGAGAAGTGGGCTGTATCAGCTGACCCCCATGGGTCACTCTAGCCTTTGCCTGTCTAGGGAAGGTTCTGATCTATTATGGGGCTGGCTGTCAGTGCCTCTTGTGGCCAAGGACTCTGGGCTCTAAGGGATAGCTGGCTCTCAGGCTCTGGTCTTAGACACAGTAGCGACTCCTCGCCCCGGGTCACCTTCTAGGAACCCAGAGGCCTCTGCTGGGGAAGCAGCTCAAGACCCAGGCTCCAGAGCAGCAGCTGGTTGCCAGGGTAATTCTGGCTTCTGGGAAGAAAGGAGCTGGGGGGAGTGTGTGCGTTCTGGAGAGAACCCCATGGCACCCATGCTTGGAGGACGGTCCTCCCTCAATCCTGTGCTTCCTGCTCTGTGACCTCTTCGACCTTGGCACATGCCTCTACCTTTCCTTTGGAGGGAAGGCACTTTGGTGAGGCCTGGGCAGGGCCCAGGGACACAGCAGGCGGGGCCTAGGGGCTGCAGGGCGGTCACTGTCTGGCCCCTCCTGCTGCCTCAGGCATGTAGCCCCTCTCCCGGGTAACTAGGGGCTGGCAGACACTGAATAGCTGCGCACTGGTTGCCTTACCACACCATTGTAACTTCCAACGGGGAAAGGGAGAGCTAGCGAGGGGGCTGGGAGGCAGCAGAGCCCTCCCCTGTGTGCCCCCCTATTGCTTGGGCCCCAGAGGGCTCCCGGGAAGAGACTGCAGTGAGGCCTCCTCCCCTCAGCTGCCACCCCTGCGGGCTCCACTGTCCCCTCCTCCAAAGCAGGCCCACTCTCTACAAAAGCAGGTTCAGCTGGAGAGTGAGGGGCACGGGCCTACTGGTCAGGCCAGGCTGACCAAGGGTGCAAGGTGCGCAGAGCCCGGGACAGGGCCAGGCACAGTGCCATCCAGTGCTCTCCTGGCCTCCTGGGATAGCAGTGGAGACCTCCCCTCTGAGGAGCTGGGGGCTGCTGCCGCTGACTCTGAGGTCAGTGCTGGGGCTGCCGAGAAGGCCTGGTGAGGGTGGGGGATGAAATCCTGGCTGGGGGCTTGGGGGTGATGTAGGGTATGTTTAGACCGGAAAGGCCAGTGAGGGCCACATGTGTGCCAGGCCACACAGCAGTCTCTTCGCTGTCACAGCTGGCTTTGAGGGACTCCAGACACGGGGAGAAGGCTGTAGATGGGCTTGCAAGGGTGGGTACAGAGCAGGGCTCTTGCCCTGGGGAGGGGAGAGCCCCACTGCCCTGGGGGATTCCCAGCCTGGCCTGGCAGCTAGAAGATCAAGAGAACCTGGCATTGGACTGGGACAGCGTCCGTTGTTTCCTAGCATTCCAGACCCCAGGCTGCCATAGCAGCCACATGCTAACGAAAACCTCCCTTATGAGGGTTTGTTTATTTTTAATCAAAGCTGGTGCCAAGACCTAAAGCCTCATTTGCCAACCTGACAGTTCTTCGGCCTCCTCTGCAGGCTCAGAAATACTATCACAACAAATCGGATGGAAAACTACCCTTTTCTGACCCCAGCCAGGCAGGGCCAGAGCAAGACCCAACCTGGGTCTTTCCCTGTGGGAGATGGCAGCGGGCAGACCTTATCCCTCCTCCTGCTCAGACCCAAGGAAACCCAGCCCATCTACGCCCGCCCAGCTAGAGCACTCTGCAGACAGGCATCACAGTTTCCAGCTGGAAGCTGGGAGGTGTCCTTTTGGTTTGCAAGTGGGGGTGGGGCAGTAGGGCATGGGTGGGAGGCGCAAGTGGGGTGGGCAGCTCTGGGTGCCCTCAGTCAGCTGGACGAGGGAGACAGAGTTTAGGTCCCGCAGCTGCCGGTGAGTGCCTGGGGTGGGATGGGGCCCAGGGGGCAGGGACCTGGGCACTGCGTTCCTCTCTGCGCTGCCTGCCCAGGGATTCTCCCAGCTACCTCCTGGGGCCTCAGCATGTTGGAGCACTTGCTGGGTTCTGGTGCTGGAAGCTTCAAACTGGAATGACACTAAACAGCAAGTGGGGGAGGGGGAAGCTCTGTGGTCCCCAGCGCCAGGAGAGGCCAAGGTCAAACAGAAAGGATGAGTCTTTCTTAGGCCCTCTTCTGGACATCCTGGTCCATGTTTATAGAATTCAAAGATCACAAATGCTGGCCCATGAGCTGGAGCCCATTGATGTGTTTTGTTTGGTCTGTGCAGTGTTTTAAATATTTCAAAATTCTTTTCCAATTTTTTTGTAATCAAGTTTATTTGGCCTTTGCATTCTTTTTCTCCCCCCGCTCTTTTCTAACCTTAAGCAAATTTGAGTTAGTTGCTAATATGTAAACATCAAAAAAGTTTGCCTTAAAGAAAAAAACTCAGGGCCTGGCAGGATGGCTCAGTGGTCTAAAGCTCCTGCTTAGGAAAGCTTAGGCAGCTGCAGGGACCGCAGTTCGATCCCCGGCACCGTATGCTGCGTCAGCTCTGCCCTCAGGGCAGGTTGAGCTGGCCATAAAAATAAATAAATAAATAAACAAACAAACAAAAAGTTCTGAAACAAGAAAAAAAATAAATTAAAAACAATAGAAAAAGAAAAAAAATGCAGGTTTCCAGCTTCCTTTGGAAACCAGGGGCGACTTGGCACACAGGCCTGTGTTCTGCACTGGCACCATCAGCCCGGGGTCCCAGCCAGTGTTCCCCAGGGGTCTGCCCGCCCATCCCCTTGGGTGCAGAATAAACTAGGAGACAGGCTCTGGCATCCACATCTCCCACCCCAGGCACGTCCAGTCGGAAGCTCAGCCTGGTTTCCACCTACGGGGCCCAACTGACTGCTTCCTCAGTGGATGATGGTGAATGACTGTGGTACTGCCCGGCAGCAAATGGTTTTAGGCAACTTCCAGCCGAACTGCCACCTCTTCATGGGTGAGGGGAGACGGTTGGGGGCCGGAGGGATGGGGAGGTCAGGGGTCCAGAAGTCAGGAGATTAGGTTCTGGCCTTGCTTGGCCACCACTCTGAACATGGCCTCAGTCTACCCCTGCCAGCCTCCATGCCCCCAGCTTGGTGTGCCAGCCTGCTGTGCGAGCAGTCTGGATTGGATCAGGAAGCAACAGCAGAAATGCGGGGGGCCAGGCAGGCAAAATGAGGTGTGCAGAGAGAATCTGGGGGTCATGTGCCAAGCCGGGTGCCAGAGCCTTGTCTAAAAGGAACATCGGTGGCTGGAGGTGAAATTCTGAAATTTCAAGCAAAGTCAGGTACCTTGGTATTATTTGATGTCTCTCTTAAGAAAAAAATAGCCACAATTAAATTAAAAGCACTACAAGGACCTACTGAAATATGCCTGTGCCTTTTGCAGTCCTGACTTTAGACAGCTGCTAGGGTCCCTGTCAGCCAGCACAGGCATCTTATAATCTAGGATGTGCCCCTGGTCACTGAGCAAGTTACTGATGTATTTGACCCCACGTCCTAAATTGCTAAGCGTAAGGCTACAGTGATTCATGGGAACTGATTTTAAAATGTGGAAAGGCACTGGTCCTTTGTCTATGCAGGAGAGGTAGCAGAAAGAGGCCCCAGGGAGTCCCAGCCCAGCATCTCCACCTATGGGCTGTGGGCCAAGCCCCTGGGCCTGTCCCCTCTAGGAGTCCCACAGCCCTAACCCATAATGTGGCCATAAAGCTATCACAATTTCACAGTGCCCTGCCCCCACCGGATTCTCCAGGTGTCTGTCCCACCTCCAGTCCCGGCTTCCCAGATCTGCCTCTGAGCTTCTATCCCTTTTCTGCTGCAGGCACCATGAGCAGCAAGGGCCCCAGCCTCCCCAGCCCCCCAGCCACGAGCATTCCAGCCTTCCTCACCGCACCAGTCACCCCTGGGACTCTCATGGAGGTGGCACCCCCCCTCCCCATGCTCATCGCCCTAGCCGGCATCTTCCTCCTGCTGGCCTCCTGCCTGCTGTTCCTGGCACTCTGCAAGCCGGCCCTGCTGGACCCGAGCTGCTGCCGGACACATGAGCGCCTGCCTCACCACCCTGTGAGCCCCAGCGAGCCCCAGCTGCGGCTCTGGAAGCGCCTGGGCTCACTCCGCCGCTCCTTGCCCAGCTTCCGGCGTGGCCGGCCTGCCCCTCGACGCCCCCTGCCAGGACATGATGACAACCTTGGTGACAGTGATTGCACGGATTCTACCAAGATGTGACGGAGTCCACACATGGCTCTGGCCTCCATGTCACCTGCAGATCCTCCTGCCTGGCACCACAGCTGCAGGATGTCAGCCCAAGCAATCTGTACCCCACATGCCCCCCAGTGTTTCTCTGTGTGCCTGGTCCCAGTCTCTTCCCACTGGTGGTCTGGAAGAGGACCTTCTCTCTGCAGAGCCCCTGCTGCTGCTTGTGGATGACCCCATCCTTGGATCACACACCAGGACAGATCAGCAGGGGCTGAACAGAGGTTAAGAGGAGTCCATCAGGGGCTCAGCGGGATGGCTCAGTGGTCTAAAGCGCCTGCTTGGGAAAGCTTGGGCAGCTTCAGGGACCACGGTTTGATCCCTGGCACCACATGCTGCGCCAGCCCTGCCCTCGGGGCAGGCTGAGCTGGCCATAAAAATGAGTGAATAAACAAATAAAGAAACAAGAAAAAAATAAAATAAAATAAAAATTCTTAAAGAAAAAAAAAAGAGGAGTCTGTCAGAGGCCAGGGCAGGCCTCCGCCCTGACGGGGGAACCATCCAGACCTCCGGGACAGCTGTGGGACCTCCGGCCTGGGCCATGTGCGTGTGCTCTGTGTGTTCTACTGACTGACGTGCCAGCGTGGGCTTCTCAGACTCTTGAGATCCGGGCTTCTCTGCCCAAGGCCAAGGCTAGAGGCTTTGGTTGGGTCTCCACTTTGGGGAGTGTGCAGAAGAAGGCTTTGCTCCTGCCTCAGAGCCAGCTAGCCAGGCCCCACCACCGCAGGGACTGCGCCCACCCTGCTAGGACCCAGTGCAGCCATCTGGGGCTTCTCTAGGACTGAGCCAGTTTCACTGGCTCCCTCATACCCACTGGACACAGCCAAAGCTCCTAGCTACACACACGGTGTGCTCTGGAATTCAGTGTGTCTCTAGGAAAACTGCACCACCTGTCCTCGCTGCCACTCCATGCTCCAAACAGTGCCCCCCACCCCCGAGGAAGCCTCCAATGCCCTCCAGCCAAATTGTCTTCCTGCCTGGAACTCCTCCTGTGGCCTGCATCGCCTTGCCTGTGTCTTCTTCCTCCAAGCCTGGGAGCTCGCGTAGAGCTGGATCTTGTCCAGCAACTTGCTATGACCTGCCCGCTCCTGACAGAGAAGTATCAGACCTTGGGGTGGAAGTGGCTCAAGCTGCATGTGTCCTTACCCCCAAAGTAGCAAGAGACCTATTAGGAGCCGTACAACCCAGGCTCTCATCTGCCCTCTGACACTCCCAGAAGGAAGCCCTCTCTCTAAGCAGACCCTGATGGAAGGACCATTGCTCCTGCCTGCATGCGTTCTCTCTCTCCTTCTGAGTTAGTCTGACCCCAGACATGGAGCTGAGCTTTGCCAGAAACTTCTCACAGGCATGGGGAGGTGGCACCCAAAGACCTAACCTTCTTGAGAAGTCAGGGAGAAGCAGGGAGCCTGTCATGACTTGGGTCTGGATGTCCCCCACAAAGCCTCATGCAATCATAGACAGAGATTTTCAGATATGGCTTGGACCGAAGGTGCACGGTTACTGAATGAGTCCACGGATAGGTTTGGCATAGTAGTGGGTAGGATTAAGGCCTCCCTACCCGGCTGTGAGTGCCATCTGCCCTAAGGGTACCTGGATAGAACGGCAGGGGCAGGAGGAAGCTGCCATGGGTGCTTGGCACTTCACTGCCCTACTGCCTTCCACCTGCCACAAACTGCTCTCTGCGATGCCCTCTGCCATGCCGCCCTGTCCCAGCGCCAGCCAATGTGGACTGAAGCCTCCACACTTCGCCTTCTTTAACTTTGGGGGTTGGGTATTTTGTCTCAGTAACTAAGATGGAGTCTTACGTTACTCATGGACTAGGATTTCTATCCCAAGTACCGCTTTGCAAACAGAAACCAGTTCCGGGTGCAGCCCCCCAACCCCTAACCCCCCCACCCCCCAGTGGGCTCTGTGCCTCTGTTCCTCCTGCCTCCTCCTGGTTTGCTTCTCCAGGTTCTGAACCGTTGTCCTTGGCCAGCGGGCCCTGCTTGGCAGAAGCTTTCTGTGGGGGTGCGGTGCTGTCTAGAGGCCCCGAGGACAAGGAAAACCTGCTGGGTGCGTGTGGGGGGCTCTCAGAGCTCTGGCGGTACCCCTTGGTCGGGCAGGCTGGGTCTGGGATGCCTATCTGTAAGCCAGGGTGGCAGGCACGAGCTGGGTGGTGCCTCATGTTTCTGTGGGGTTCTTCAGACCCGGGGTCAGAGAGGGACCCTGCTCCTAAGCCAGACTCTTGTACATCCCCAGGGCTTCCTGGAACTAGCTCCTCCCTCCCAGTCCCCGCCCCGCCTGCTCCTAATCCTCCTTACACCAGGAAGTCGACACCGAGCCTCCCAGCCTCCCTCCCAGCCAGGCCGGAGCCTGCCCAGGGCAGGCCCAGATTTGCCGCGCTTGGCTGAGCCTCAGAGTCGTTAGCAAGGCCCCGCAGCTGGTGAAGAGAGTCATTCATTCCTGGCCTCCCTCCACACCCGGCAGCGAGGCTGGCTGGGAGCAGGAAGAGCAGAGAGTGAGCTCATTTTGGGGGTCCTCCCCCTCCTCCTCCGGAGCCTCTTAGCCTAGCTCTTGCTCCCTGCAAAGAAGCCCTTTCTTCTTCCTCCTGTTACTTTCAAGAAGTGGCCCAGCCAAGGGCTGTGAAAGCCGCTCTGTTCCTGCCTGGCTCTCCCTCCCTGCTCCTTTCCGAAAATATGTGATCTCCCCTCATCCCTGCTCTGAAAGGCCCCTCTGGGTGGGGCGGGGGTGGGCGCAAGGCAGCAGAGGGAGGGAGTGCAGGGCCCTCCTGCTAGTTAGGGGTCCAGAGTCCTGTCCTCAGCTGACACTACCTGGGGCCTGGGCTCCCTGGGCAGGAGGAAGGACCTGGGTGCCTGCCCCTCTTCCCACGGCGCTGGCCCCTTCTGGAGCACAGGCCCATTTCCACCTTCTTCAGGCTCCAGCCTTCCTGCTGAGTGCCACGCTGTCTGCTCCAGCCTGCCACCTACCCCCAGGGGCCACGCCACCTGCCTGCACGATGCTGTGGCCCTCGGGGATGTCCTCAGGGATGCTGGCCTCATAGCTGCTCTGCAGGAAGATGGGTCGATTGTCATTCACATCCAGGATGGTGACAAACACAGTGGCCGTGCCTGTGCGCCGTTTGCCTACTGGGCCATTGTCTGTAGGAGATGAAGGACAGGTTTAGCAGCTGCCCAAGGAACAGACTTCCTGGGCACCAAGCGGAAATGTGCTCTGCTCTGCTCTGCCTGACCTATGCCAGCCTGTGCCTGGCGGTTCCTTGGACAGGCCATCGACAACATCTAGTATTCACTCACCCGCCAGGGGCAGGTCCTTACAACAGCCCCATGAGTGGACACTATGGTTTCCACTTCCTGGAGAAAGCAACTGAGGCTCAGACTGGTGGACGGGTTGAACTCCGGGAAGCTATGTACGCTCATTTATTTTGCAAAAGGGGTCTTTGATGATGCGATGAAATTAAAGATGTCACGAGATCATCTTAGATTATCCAAGGTGTCCTTGTAGGAGAACAAGACAAGGCAAGCCGGGGCATGGCAGCATAGAGCACCTGTGCTGCCAGCACTTGGGAGCCAAGGGAGGAGGATGGCTGAGCCTAAGCGTTTGACATCACCCTGGGCAACACAGCGAGAGTTTGTCTCAGAGAGAAAGACAGAGACAGAAAAAGGCAGCGGAGCCTTAGAGTGGAGGAAAGGACAGCCAAAGCGGCGCCAGCACTTCAGGTTGAAGGAGGGAGGATTCTCCAGCAGCCTTTGGAGGGCTGTGTACCCTTACTCTGCCTTGGAGCACCCCACCAGGAGACAATACTTTCTGTTGTTTTCAGTCACCAAGCTTGTGGTGATTGGTCCCAGTCACCTGAGGGCAGGGGCTAGGGACCTGCTGTGGGCTTTGCCCAGGCCACTGTCTTCATCCTTGGCTGCAGCCCAACAGAGACAGGCAGGACGGGGGCCAGGGACACCACAGCTTCTGGTTTCTCAAAAAATAAACATCTGAATTTTAAAATAAAATGTCTCGGGGCCCGGCGGGATGGCTCAGTGGTCTAAAGCGCCTGCTTGGGAAAGCTTGGGCGGCTTCAGGGACCGCGGTTCAATCCCCGGCACCACATGCTACGCCAGGCCTGCCCTTGGGGTGGGCTGAGCCGGCCATAAAAAAAATGAGTGAATAAACAAACAAAGGTTCTGAAACAAGAAAAAAATAAATAAATAAAAAATAAAATAAAATAAAATGTCTCAATTCCTAGGTCACACCTAACTGTCATCCCTTATAAATCAGATGAATCAGAGGAAGGAATTTGCCAGTCAGATTCAGCAAGGGGGCCCTCTGCACTCAAGGGTCCTGGCCCTGCTGGGCTTCCAGGCCTAAGGTATGGAGGCCTCTGTGGGCTGCCTAGGGGGAGGAGGGGTGGTGAGGACAAGGGCCTCGGCCTGGCCCTGGGGCAGCTGTGGTTGTCTCTCTTGGGAGTCAGGACTAGGTGTTCAGGTGAGGCAGCCCTGCCCCACCCTCCTCCGCACCCCCCACCACCCCTGGAGCAACCAAATAGCTGGAGTTGGCTGGGGACCAAGGGTGGCTCCAAGGGTGGCTGAGCAGGTGCCTGCTCCCAGGTGGGTCCTTTCCAAACCTCCCTCCTACCACCCTGAGCACACTGCTCACTTGCTCCAGCTGGGACACCAAGCTGGGAGAGCCTCTGGAAAGTTGGACACCCTGTGTGCCTGAAATGAAGGCTGGACGAGGAGGTGACGTGTCTGCAGAGAGCAGGGTGGCACCCCAGAGTGGGAGGAGAATGGGGCAGAGGGCATAGGCTGCAGGGCGCAGCTGGGTTGCGGAGGGACTGCAGGCTGCAAAGTGAGAGGCAGAGCTCACTGCAAACGCTGATGTGAGTGCTCCTGCGTCTCCGGGGATTCAAGGGACACTCAGGCCACATCACACTCTCTTTCTCCTCTGGAGCCTTCAAGGGCTCCCTGTTGACCTCCCACCTCCAGGTATATGTGTGAGCTGGCTCTCTGCACCCACTGAAAGCTTGCCCGGCCCTCAAGGCCATAGTAGGCATCCAGTCCTGGAAAGCCTGTGTCCCTCTGAGCACCCCCATTCTGACCCCGAGACCAGGGGTTCTAGGCAGGTGAGACACCCCAACTCTAGGGATGGGCACCTCTCCTGCCCTGATCACAGAGAGGGCTTGGTGGGGGACGCAGGAGCTAACAGCAGCTGCGGGTGCTCTGCGGGGAAGATGGAGGAGGAAGGGCTTCTGCGCTGTGGCTGCCTGGAGCTCCCAGGGGGGAAAGGTGGGACGGCTGCGGCCAGGGCCACTGCACGGTGCGGAGTGACAGCAGCCACTGCAGACATGGACAGGCCTGATGGCGTCCCCCAGCCCTGAATCCACCCATACCTGCAGCCAGCGAGTCAGGTGGACAGTTTTGTGAGCTCATATTGCTGAGGTCTGTTTATCATTTTACTTTTAAAACTTGCAGCCCAGAGAGCTCTAGGTGACTCAAAGGCAGTCCCAGTGCTGCTTCCACCAGGACACCTCCCCTGCTCTCTGACCCGCTTGCTCCGGCCGCTCTTTGTGCCTGCTGCCCTGATGCCAGCCCCCACCTGGTGTTTCGGCCCTGTACTGCAGCACGGCCTGCACACTGGTCGCCCTGTGGCCCTCACCCAGATCCGCCTCATCATCCTGGCGCCTCACATACAGCACAGAGTGCCAACCTCACATTTGCAAGGGCTCAGGGATACTGTTGTGTGCCTGGTGGTCCTTTCTCCAGTCCACCAGGAACGACCACACTGGTGTGGCGCATGCCGTGGGCACCTACCAATGGCTTCCAGGACAAGCGTGTATGCAGCCGTGGTCTCACGGTCCAGGCCCACCACCGTCCTCACCACAGCATCGCGGTAGCCTACGCTGAACTTCCCGTCCACATTCCCTCCTGGAGGTGGAAGGAAGAGAGAGAGAGGGAGAAAGGGGCCTCAGGACAGGCAACGGAGTGGAGGGCAGGCCAGGGCATCTCAGCTCTGCTCCTGAGAGGGACAGACAGGACAGTCACAGCACACGGCCAGCCTGTTTCTAAATGAAGAAACTGAGCAACTGAGGAGCCAACCCTGGGCTCCAACTCGCCCTGTACCAGGGTCTGATGGGCTGCTGCCTGCTCCCGCTGCAACCCGGAACCAAAGAACACCTACTGTGCACCAGGCACTCCCTGTCCCGAGGCTGCGTGTGCTGCCTGGGTGTCTCTCCTGGGCCCACCGCACAGCCCAGCTCTTCATGCTGCCCCATCCCGGCCCATGGAGGCGGCTCAGCAGGCAGCTTAGGTCAGGGCTGCAGCCTGTGGCAGAGGACAGCGGGGTGGAGGAACTTCCTCAGGTGCTTCGGGGCCTGGGTGGGGATGGCTGAGGGGCACAGCGCCATGGGTGGCCCTCGTGAGACATCACAAGGTGAGGTCAGGAAAGGGGGGCAGGAGAAGGCGAGGCTAGTTTTCTGGAGCCCAGGGCCCTGGGCTGAGGGCTGCCACTCTGGGTGGAAGGTTCCCTGTGTTGTGGCAGGCGTGCGGCATTTGGGACAGCAGAGGGCGCCACTGCCCCAGGCTTGGTGCCATTTGGGCCCAGGACTGCTCAGCTTCTGGTAGAAAACTGGAGAGCTCTCAGCAGGTCTGTGGGACCCAGCCTGCTCTGGTGTTGGGGCTGCCAGGCGTGCCTTTGTCCTGATTGGCTTGTCCCCAGGGAAAGTCTCCAGACCCCCAAACCTCTATCACACCTACACATGAAGTACCGTCCTCAAGGGGCAATCTGGCTTCTAGTGGGGCCAAGAAGGGACTAAGATGCAATCAGTGCTGGTGGCTGAAACTTGGGGGTCTGAGGACCAGACTGAAGAGCTCCTTGGGGTGAGGAGGGTGTGACAAGCAGAGCCAAAGGGCTGGGGCGGCGGGGTGGCCGCAGGGTCAGGGAGGTGGGTGTGTGTACTGCGCAAGGGCACAGGCACCCGTGTAGAAGGCAGTGGCTGTGGAGGTGTGCAGGAAAAAGCCTGCGGCCCTAAATGGCCACAGGTGGTGAGGAATGTGAGAACTCTCCCTCCTCCTGTGTGTGCCAGCACATTGCTGGTGGGCCAGGCATCGAAGGACAAAACTGTCCTCTTCAGGAACATGACACGTCAGGAGAGGCCTGCCACTCCCTGCCATCACCACCACCACCGCAGATATCACACTCTGGCACTGGCCCACTTCATGCTGAGCCGGGCCATTCCGCATCCGGTGGCTGTAGCGTGGTAACACCATTCAGTTAAAATCAGTTCATTTATTGATATCTAAATCATGGGACTCCACGCAGATGGGAAGCCCCCTCATGAGTAAAGCATCCCAGGAAGGGTAGGGCCGAGCTTCCCTGGTGCCTGCTTCGTCACTAGCACTTGGGGAGCAGTTGGGGCCTCAGGCACTCCCTGCTCCTGTCTGCACTCCCAGCAGCAGCTTCTGGAGGTCCCAGAGCCAGAGTACAGGTTGGGGCCCCACCCCCCATCCTCACCTCCCACCCCACCTGGGGTGTCTGTCTCTGCGACAGAGCCCAGGCCGCACCTGTAATGAAGTAGCTGAGTTCGGCGTTGAGGCCCACATCATTGTCCGTGCAGTTCAGCCAGACCACGCGGAACTCCCGCGGCACATCCTCAGACACCGACACGTTGTACACGGCCGGGAAGAAGGTGGGTGTCTCGTCGTTAACATCCAGCACTGTGGGCACAGGGGCACAAGGCTAGGCCAGCTCTGCCTGGGGCAAGTCTGCTCCAGGGCAGTTGGCCCCAGCCCTGGACTTGGAGGAGAGGGATTTCTAAGGGAGTCACCATGCCCCTTGATTTCCCTCTGTCCCTAGGCCTCGTTGCTGCTCAGGCTGTCAAAGGGAGCAAGGCAAATCTCAGAGCTTCTGTGCAGCACGTGCCTAGTGACAATGACAAAGATGACCCTAAGAAAGCTGTGGACCACATATGAGCTTCTCCATAAGCAGGCCCAAGTCAAGTGCCAGTCTCCAGTGCCACACACTGCCCTTATGAGCCCTTAGAAGCCAGCATCATCACATACACTGTGGCGGAGGAGACAGAGCTCGGAGTGGGTGGTGACTTGTCCGTAGCCCCACAGAGACAGAGTAGAGGGGCTGGGGCTCGGGGGAGACCCATCCCGTTTGTGAAAGGGTCCTAGGGAAGATGGCAGGCTTTGAGGAGTTTGCCAAGGGTTTCTGTTATGGCTTGTGTCCAGATGGCCCCCCAAAGCCTGATACAGTCAGGTGGGGCCTTTTAGGGGTGGTTGGATCTACAGTGAGTGAGGCTGGCATTGATTCATGGTGTGGTGGGAGGTTCAAGGGCACCAGGATTAAGAGTCTGAGTGCTACCTGCCCTAACCAGCCTGGATAAGATATAAAGGATAGAAAGAGCTGAGGCCATCCCTTGTGGCTTTTGTTGCCTCCTGCTTGCCACAAACTGTGCCACCCTGCCTTGGAGCCAGCTCATTATGGACTGAAACCTCTACAAACAATGAGCTAAATAAACCTTCCCCGACCTTTAACTTTGGATGTTGGGTATTTGTCTCAGCAATGAAAAAAGACACGACTACTACAGAACTTGATACTAGAGAAGTGGAGCTATTGCTATGATTATACCCAACCATATGGTTTAGGAACCTTTGGGACCAGCTTATGTGAAGTTAGGAAAGGTTCAGAAATATCAGCTGAAAAAGTAGAGCTAGAACATGTTAGGCTGTTCCATATAGGGGATTCTGGTTAGAGCTTAGAAGACCAGGAGGCTGATAGAAATGATGTCAGTAAAGATTAGCTGGGGAGGTTTCTACTGGGAATGAGGACTGCACTGGCTGTTAGACTCCAGATGATGGCTTAGCAGAAAGTTTGTCCGCATTTTTCTGAGACTGAGATTAAAGGTGGGGGACTAAGTCTTACAGAAGAAATTTCAAAAAGCAGTCTATTTTTTTTTTATTTGGGGAGGGGAAAGTATTCCCCCACCCTTCAAGATTTTTTAAAAACTTTATTTATGTTATGGCCAGCTCAGCCTGCCCTGGGGGTGGGGCTGGTGTAGCATGTGGTGCCAGGGATTGAACCATGGTCCCTGTGATTGCCTAAGGTTGCCTAAGCAGGTGCTTTAGACCACTGAGCCATCTCACTGGCCCCAAGGCAATGTAATGTTCAGAGAGTGACATGGCTACTTTTGGGGGGTTTTGGCCAGATTTATGTTGAGAATCAAGAGCAAAGAGACCAGCAAATGATTCAAAACATCGTGAGTCTGGCCAGGAAGGAAGCCCCAGTAAAGCTGTGGAGACAAGTAGAGGAGATCTTGCCTTTGGAGAAGCAAAAGAAAAATAGAAAAGACAATCTGGAGGCACCACAAGAAGCAGCAGAGCTCCACCCTTTGCAGCCTCAGAGTGGCAAAACCGAAAGATTTTGCTTTGAGAAGACAGCCCCATGTTCCAGATAGGGAAGTTGTCACTCAGGATTTGGTTCACAGGCATTCAACTCCTACAGTGAAGACAGAAGGAGGCCTGGCTACTGATCCAGCTGGCAGCAGACTTTGGCATCGTCCATGTCGCACTGGTTTTTAGGTACAGAATGCAAATGTGGTGGGGTCCACAAGGCTTCCACCCAGATTTCAGAAGGTCTGGGAGGCCAGGCAGCATGCCCCTGAGAGGGCGGTGTGTGAGGCTGTGAGTGAAGCCAAAGGTACAGTGGAAACTCCAGAAGGCTGGAGAAGCCAGGTTTGTGGATTATCTGAGGGAGGGATCAGTAAGCCGCAGACAGAAGCTTTGGAAGCTACAATCACCAGAGGTACCTTCAGGGTAATGCCACCCAAGCCCTTTGGAGCTTACATCTTGTCACAGATTGGGGATGCTGGAAATGAACTGTGGGATTCAATGTTTGCCCTGCCTGATTTTGGTCTTACTTCGTTCCCATTTCTTACTATCCTTCTGTTCATAACTTTTGGGATGGAAACGTCTGTCTTGTTAGAAGTGTTTCACTTTCTTTCCATTTGTAGATGGGCTTACAGCTGAGTTTGCCTTAAATCTTAGAGGAGACTTGGGACTTGAACTTTTCAGCAGTGTGTATGAATCTTTGGAGATGCCAGGTGTATAATTTAATGGCTTGTGTCTAGGTGTACCCCCAAAGCCTCATGCAGTCATGTGGGGCTTTTTCAGAGGTGGCTAGATGTGGAGTGTGTACTGCTAGGGTTGGTTCATGGTGCAGTGCTAGGCTCAAGGGCACTGGCTCAACGGTGTGAGTGCTACCCACCCTGCAAAGCCTGGGTAAGACAGAAGGGATAGAAAGAGCTGTGGTCCTCCCCTTGTTGCTCTGCCACCTTCTCCCCACCATGAACTGCTTCTCCTCTGCAAAGCCAGGCAACTATGGATTGAAATCTCTACAGACTAAGAATTAACTAAACCTTTCCTTCTTTAACTTTGGGTGTCAGATATTTGTCTCAGAAACAGAAAAGTAGCTAAGACAGTCTCATACTCCTTAAGGAGGTTTCTTCGGCTTTGTATGCTGAGGTGACTTCACAGCTGATCCTACAGAGGAGAAACAGTGGGCTCCCTCATGACAGGCTCCTGTGGGCCTTGGCAAGACTGCACATTCTCTCTGTAGTCATCCTTGGCAGAGACGAGGGTCCCCAAACTTACAGAAGGACAACAGGTGAGCACTGGGCCCACAGGAAAGAATGCTCAGCTTTCTATCCCACCATCCCAGGCCTCAGTGAGGAGGGTCTACCCTATGACGGCTGCAGCAGCCAGTAAGGGATGGAGAGGACTCATCTTGCTGGTTGAGCAGCGTACTTATTTCCCTAGCCCTACAGCCCCAGTCAGTATCTCTGTCCTGCCCTGAGAATTAAAGACACATCCTGAGCAGATGAGCAATAGCCCCACACCTCCTGACTGGAGCCCACTATCTGGAGAGCCCCGAGAGGTGAGAGATCTTAGAGAGGCCAGGCACCCCACAGCCCTTTTCCTGGGGCAGCACTGCCCTTCCATCGGGAGCCCAAGGGTTCCAGACTCACAGGACAGGGTGAGAACAAGGCTCCCCAGCCTGGGTGGCACAGCGGAGACAGGCTGGCCTTGCTGCGTGCATGCTCCGTGGAGGAGGGTGCCCACAGCCTGTTCCTTTCCCACCTTGCCCCACCCTGGCCAGGCACCACCCAGGGCTCCTGCTCACCTCGAATGGTGAGGGTGCTGGTGGAGCTCTTGGTGGGCGTGCCCGCATCACTGGCCACCACCCGCAACTGGTACTCGGCGATGCGCTCTCGGTCCAGCTCCGTGGTGGTGAGTACCACACCGCTGCTGCTATTGATGAGGAAGTCCATGCGGGGCCTGCCCACCTGCATGCGGTAGGTCACCTGGCCGTTCAGGCCCTCATCCAGGTCGATGGCCACCACCTGAGGCAAGGAGGTGTGGCTTGAGGGTCAGGTACCCCAGGCAGTGCTTCTCACTGAGGAAGGGTCCTCCCCTCCTCTGGACCCACACAACTACACCAGACATACCTGCTTTCCTCAGAGCCCCAAGTTGGCCACCATTCTCAGTGTCACTGCCCAGAGGCTAAGGGGACAGTAAAGCTGTCTAGATAAGCGGCGGACCAGACACACTGAGTGATGCTCCAGAGACAGAGGCCAGGTGCCCACAACCACCCACTACTCTGCCAGAGGTGTCTTGGCAGTTCTGGTTTCCAAGCTCTCCAGTACCCCAAGACCCTTCCTCATCCTTCAGTTCCCCCAGCCCCCAGATTCCAGCAGCTACATGGCTTAGAGGCCCTTCTGCTATCTGGACCTCAACCTCAGGCCACTCTGCTGCCAACAGGCTCCCCTCCACTTGGCAGGGACTTATAAGGCAGCAGCAATACATGTCTGATGATGCCAGGATTTTTTTTAAAAATGTTTCTTTGAGCTCGAGTTTTGCTATGTAACCCCAGGCTGACCCTGAGTTTGAGCAATCCTGTTACCTCCACCTTCTGAGTTCTGGGAATACAGGTGTGCACCACCACACCCAGCTCAGGATTTAAAAAAAAATCATCTGCTGATTTCATTTACCCATCTTGTGAAACCCTCCTCCATCCCTATACTACTCCTAATGGTGCCTCTGCTCCTGACCAGAACTAGCCCACTTCAAGGCCTGACTATACCGTGGTTTTACAGAACTGCATTTAAAATACTGCCAGAACACAGAGTTCTGTGGTAGAACCCTTGCCTAGCACATGCAAGGCCCTGGGTTCCATCCCCAGTATCATAAAAAAGCCAACGCAAACCAAACCAAAGACATTGGAGGAAGATGTGTAAGACAGTTAAAACAAAAGCTTTGACCTAAGCCGAGGCTCCTGCCTTGGTGGACTGAATCACATTCAACAAACTGGACAAGAGACTGTCCTGACAGCCGGGCATGGTGGCTCACGACTGTAATCCCAGCACTCGGGAGGCTGAGGCAGGAGGATTGATGCGAGTTTGAGACCAGCCTGGGCTACAAAAGTGAGCTCAAGGCCAGACTCAACTGCATAGCGAGACCCTGTCTCAAAAAGACAAAAAAAAAAAAAAAAAAGAGACTGTCCTCACTCAGCTTGCATGCCTCCCAGGCTGGGTGCTCACCACTTTATTTGTACCCAGCTCTCATCCCTGGAGGAAGTTCTGCATGCTCAGCAGGAATTGTTACTGGTTGTGGTTCTAGATGTGACTGGGCCCACGCAGCTCTTGTCAGAGCCTCTCCCTGCACCTGGGAACTGTTTCTAAGCTGGACACTCTTGGCCCAGGTGAACCTTCGGCCTGTGAACTCAGGACTGGCCCAGGTGGCCAGCTCTGCGTGGGATGACAGTGACCCCAAGTCGCTCTCAATCTTCCCCTCTTCCTGGGCCTCCTCAGGGAATGGCTGCCATGCCATGGAGGGTTCCTCCTAGAGCCCAGTCAAAGCAGCTGCCCTCCTCCTTGGAAGGTGAAGAAACTGAGGCACAGTGCGCCAGTGTGGTGCTACAGTTGCTCTCTGTGGTACCCAGCAAATCCTGACAGACTCAATGCCCAGCATGGCCCCAGGCAGCCCCAGGACCCCTCAACACGGCCCCGCAGCACCATCATGCTCTCCATTCTGCAGGCTCTGAGAGGTGCAGGAGCGCGCTCCAAGTCACACAGCACATCGGCCATGGTTCTAGGATCTACATGCATACTGCTTGGACCCCAAAGCTCAGGCCTTTTGGTTCCATCTTGTCGGGATCAAACCCAGGGTGGGGTGCACAGCAGGCCAAGGCTCTGCCACCGACTTGCACCCTAGCCCCCAAACCCATTGCTCTCGGCCACGAGGACCTTCTGGAGTTTCTACATACAAGAATGACAACAAATACAGCAAACGCCTTTGTTCTGTCATCTCTGCTACCTCCTGAAGCTGGTGGTCCTTTTTGGTGAGGATCTCTAGTTGCACTGTTGCGGCCACCTTGACGTTTTGAGTGAACTCAAAACGCTGACCTTCCATGGTCATTCTGGCCTTCGGGAAGAGCCAGAGCAGTTACATAATGCCCAATCCGGTGAATAAGGCAGATGAGGACACACGGTAACATTTTTACGAGCCTGCCTTTCTATCGGATGGCAGTGGGCAGCAGCATTCATCCTATTTTTGATCTGCATTCATAGACATGCAGGAAAGAGGGCTTCCAGAGCTGCTGCAGAAAGCAGTGAGAATGATGGGCCCGGTGTGCTCCCAGTGAGGGGGCGTGTCTGGAGGGGGGCCACCGGCAATGTCCTTCACTGCAACACGTTTTCTTTTGATTTAAACCTTTGCTGTCTGTTTTGATCACCTCTGTGGCTCCTGCATGGCATTATCTCCTGGAAGCTGCGCCTTCAGAGCCTCCCTCACTGGGAGGACAACGAGCAGGGGTCAAGGGGCCAGGCTTGGACAGCTTCTACACTGAAGGTCCCCAGCTGCCTTGGGGCTCACAGGAGGCCAGGCGACAGGTGCCCATGTGCCACACACGTCTGACTGTTCTAGAGCCACCTGCAAGGTGGGGGCGTTGCTAGACCTCCACAGGACGGCCCAGGAACCCTGACTTGGCCTCCTGCTTTTCTTCCTCCTGCCAGTGGCCATTCCTCATCACCTCCCTCTCTGGGTGTTACCCCTCCTCTCTCCTGTCCTTCCAGACTGGCTCATCGCCTTCCGCCCGGGGAATCCCAGCATGACGCATCTCCCCAGGCACAGAGGCAGTGTGTGTGCACTCCCTCGGAGCTGGGTACCATCCTTGCCATCCTTAGTTCCCCCGCGGAGAACTCAGCACCACACTGAGGTGACCTGCTTCCACCTGCTGGCTGGCAGGGACACGGCCAGGACTGCTCACCTGGTAGACAGAGACCCCTGCAGGGGTGCCTTCTAGGACCTCAGCCACAGAAGGCAGGTTCTGGAAGGTGGGGTCGTTGTCATTGAGGTCCAAGAGGTTTACAAACACTGTGGCGCTACTGGTGGCCTTCAGGGGAGGTCTGCCACCTACAGGGGCAAGGTAGAGAGGGGGACCATGGAGGGGTGAGGTCAGGGAAGGGGAAAGGGACAGGAGAAAGGAAGGTGAGTGGGAAAGGGTGGCAGAGTTCGCACCCTCACCCCAGCAGCCCCTCTGCCAACCTCCTGTCCCCTGTCTGGACCTTGCCTATGACCCTCGGGGTGCTCTGGGGGTCCCACCTGGGATGTGATCATTATTTCACCCTAGGGATCTGACACAGCCCCCCTGGTTAGGCCCCAGCCTCTGAGGACCAGGCACAGGGTGACATCCTAGCCCAGAGGGTCATGGGCCACACCCAAGCGAGGGGGGAGGGCTTCCTACAGTCAGTGACAGAGACAATGATCTTGCGCATCAGCTCGGCCTCCTCGGGGTCCGGGTTCTCGCGGTCCAGCATGACGTGCGTGGTACGGATCTTGCCCGTGGTGCTGTTCAGGCTGTAGAACTTGTTGGGTGGCTGGATGTTGTATACCAGGGTGCCGTTCTCCCCTAGGTCTGGGTCCACAGCTACCACCTGTCCAGAAGTCAGAGGCTACAGCTGCGGCAGGCAGCTCGGGACCCTAGGCCAAGTCCCATGTGCAAAAGTGGGGGTGGTGGCCCTGCCCTCCGTGAGGACCACACCAGCTATGGTGTATGTGATGGCACGAGGAGGAGCTACTTGTGACTGTTGGGGTCCAGTGTCTCTCCATTAGGCACCAAGGTCTCTCCATGCCCTG
This sequence comes from Myocastor coypus, assembly GCA_004027025.1. Lineage (NCBI taxonomy): Eukaryota > Metazoa > Chordata > Mammalia > Rodentia > Myocastoridae > Myocastor > Myocastor coypus. The sequence continues at coordinate 1,791 of PVJA010026233.1, read as the reverse complement.
TCATAGCCTTATGAAGTGAATGGCCATAATTATCCCCATTTCACAGATGAGGCTCAGTGAGGCTTGCATGGTCTTAAAGCTAGGGAGCAGCAGAGCTGGTATCCTGCCACAGCTCAGGGTCCCTCCATAGCCCATGCTAGCAGCTGGCAGGCACATCCCAGGCACACAGGGGCCTTTGGATAGTAGCAGCCCAGAAGGTCCCTCACATAAGGAAGGGACTGGGAGTCAGTACTGAGGCTGAGCACCAGAAACTGGGTGCCACCACCAAGGCCTCCCTCCCTTTTTCTGAAGCTTCTGACTAGGGCAATATGCAAAGGACTGGGCCCCTGGGATCTCATGCAACAGGCCTGGACAAGGCCCCTGCTGGGCAGGGCAACACAGCCCAGCGAGGCACAGGCCAGATTCCAGTTCCCACGGCCCCAGCCCCAGGCAGCCCCAGTTCAGGATGGCAGTGCCCTACCCCTCAGCTACCTGCCCTGTACTGCGGAAGCCACCGAAGCCAGGGGTGGTGGTGGCGGCATCATGGCTAGGGAGAGTGACTGCTGTCCTGGGCCACATCAGGTCCTTGTCATGCTTAATCCCAGGACACCCGGCAATGCTGGCGGGGCTTGCATGAGGCCCTTCATCTTACTGACATGGAGACTTTGTGCTTAGGCAGCAAAATCTGTCCCGCCTCTGGCTTAATCCCCAGCTGGAGGTGTCTCCAGGGCCACCAGACCAGAACAGACAGGCGAGCTGCCCTGTCCCTGGGCCCGGGAAGGCCGAGGCGAAAGAGCTGAGGCTCTCTTCTAGAACAGGGTTGGGGACACCCGAGTCTCACACCAGGCTGTTCCTTCTTCCTTCCCCAGCCTGTGACCCTAGGCAGGGGTCCCCAGCTCCCAGGCTTGAGGCCCCCTCGCCATGCCACAGCACATTGCCTTACTGCCCATGGCCTCCATAAGATGCCCCATCACCGCCTTCCATGAACTGGAGATGAGGCGTGATTGAAGCCAGGAGATCCCCTCCCTGGTGGATGGGGACACCAGTGTCCCTGTGTGTCTCTCTGCAGTTAAAGGAGAGATGGAGTTTTTACCCTGTGTTTCTGGGTAGGGAAACCGAGGGTCGGGGCACAGGGATCTGGCCCAGGGCAGCGCACCAGGTCAACATCTGAGTGGGGCAGTTCCTCGCCCCAGCCCCCACCCCAGGGCCACAGGTTGTCCTCTCCAGGGTAGGGAGCAGCTTCCAAGTGCCCCTAGTTGGGGGGGACACTGGCTGCACCTCTTGGGCACCCCCGGCCAAGCCAGGAAGAGAGCAGAGAGCTAGACCCTTTGTGGGGCCCCTGCTGGGCCACTATGCAGACAGTCCCCACTTTCTCCTCATTTATTTCCCATTTCACGCATGTCATTTTTCTGCTGGCCTGACGGGGAATAATTCTCTCCCTCTCCCTCACCTTTATTTTGCTGGAGGCCTCTGAACGGCTCTAAATCAATGCCCGTCATACAGGTCCTTGAAGGAGCCCGTGGTGCCCGTGGGAGAGCCGGGTCACATGTTCTCCCACCCCGGGAGACGGCTGCCATAAGCGGGCAGCGCTGCCCGGCTGACCTGCCAGCCCACGCTGAAGACGGCGCATGCGTGGAGGAATGACCCGGATGGACAGCCTGGGGCCTCAGGTGCTGAGGCTAGGGCCAGTGTGCCCGCTAGAGGGTGGCGGGGGCCAGCCTGGGCTTCGTATCTTCCCTTGAAGGGGACAGCCAGTCAGAAGGAGCTCGGGACTGAGTGGGGAGGGGATGAAAGGTCGATGCTCACAATGTA
>PVJA010026232.1:0-29738 GCA_004027025.1 Myocastor coypus | reverse complement strand
GCTGGCCTTGAGCTCACTTTTGTAGCCCAGGCTGGTCTCGAACTCGCACCAATCCTCCTGCCTCAGCCTCCCGAGTGCTGGGATTACAGGCGTGAGCCACCACGCCCAGTCAGATGATGGGTTTTTTTGTTTGTTTGTTTGCTTTTTTGTGTGGGACTGGGGTTCGAACTCACAACCTTGTACTTGCCAGGCAGGCACTTATACCACAGAGCTGTCTCCCCAGCCCCTAACCATTAGTTTGATGTTTTGTTTTGTTTTTGTGGGACCAGGGTTCAAACTCACGACCTTGCACTTGCCCAGCAGGCACTTGTGCCTCGGAGCTATCTCCCCAGCCCCTCTAACCATTAGTTTGAAAAGGCATTAACTCTACCATGGATCAGGAAACTCCACATGCCTAAACGAGGACCCGGCAAATGAGCCAGATACTGCATGTTAGCCCAATGAAGGGAAGTTTTGCCAGCCCTTTATAAACTATACCACACTCTTATAAACCTTACCATCTGAGTGTTTTGTCTCCTGTCTTACTCAAGGGAATTTACATATTACGCAGTCCTTTGACTTTCTGGTGCATGTCCTGCTATTTAAAATATGATTGCTTTTTTCAGTATTAGCACCATATTAATTTATAAAGCTCAACTCGATTAACTTTCAGTGCAAAGGGTTGATTGAGGTGAGCGGAGAAAACAGTGGCAAATTTGAAGCTAAAATGGTGTGTGTGTGTTTTCCCTTGGATTATCTGTAGCTTTTTGTCATGGCCTCAGCTCGCTGGCCATTATTAGCAGTGGGTAATTAATAGTTGGCTTGGCTGGGTTCTATCATTTTTCAAGTTAATTTTGTCAGGGCTGCTCCTACCCCATGGATTATTAGCCTGGACTCCTGGTATCATTCCAGGCAGTGGCAAGTGGAATAGCAACCGAGAACAATGGGGTGGCATCTTTTTCCTTTTGTAGCTTTTCCCACTCTGACAGCTCACTTTGGGACAAAGCACCTGCTTGTTCATGGTTATAATGTGATATTGTTAGATATCAGAGTCTATTGTAACCGCTTCAGTGAAGACTGCCTTTAGTAACTTTCATTTCTATTTCCAATAATGTGATTCTGTACAATTCCCAGTTTTTCAAACGTCTGTGTCTCAGTCTCTATACTGTGCTCACTTTATGGATTTTCTGCTGGGATTTCTGAAGCAGATGTTCATTTTATCGGCAATCAGTGGCTTTCTCTGGGAAGTGGTTGAGTAAGTCACCTGACGTGCTATGGTCCTCAGAACACTGGAGGACTGGAAACCAGATTAGCAAATAAACTTTGGTTTGCCAGAAGCCACAGCTAGTGTGTTCCATGTAATGCAAACAATTCTGTCAAATTTTAGTTCTTGCCAGCTTTTTAACCCAATTAGCAAAGCATGTAAACATGTCTTCACTATTTTCAACTTTATACATCTTCCTAACACTGGAGGACATCTTGTGTCCCCCACCCCCATCCTCAGTTAGCACAGGTGACCTATTTGTAGCCAACTTATGTTTTTCATACTGTCACATTACCCTCCTGAACCCAAGATCCTAAATATTCAATTTTTTATACTTTATAATACATGACACTCAAAATGTTATCAGTTCCCTGAGCACATAGTTTTATGCTGCACCACCAGTTTTGAAGGCTAAGTCACTGAAAGGAGCATGAATACCAAGAATTTTGAAGCATGTTTCCAGGGAAGCTGGAAGATCCATCCTTTTTGCTCATTCTTGGGTTTTCTCCTGTTCCAAGGCTTTAACGTTGAGCTACACCTCCCAGGCTTTATCTTCTGAGACAAGGTTTCCGTAAATCTCTGAATTACCCAGGTGGAATTTCAACTTAGGATGCTCCCTCCTCAGTTTTGGAGAGGGCTGGGATCCCAAGCATGTGTCATCTGCCGCTTCATTCATTTTTATCACTGCTGCCCGAGCTGAATGGAGTCACTGTGCCCCTTGTGAGAATCATATCCTGATAAGTTGCAATCACCAAGGACCAGCTGGCTGATGCAGTGTCTCATGTTTCTGCAATTCTAATTAATTTCATGGATTCTTAACTGTTGGGGATGATGGGTGTGAAGGCGCCACCTTGCTTGAACACTGGAGAGTGGACCGGGTCCCCTTGCTTGGAGATAAAGGGGAAATTTTATGGCATTTGCATTTCTTCTGCACTGGTCATCCTCCTTTGGAACCTCATTTCAGAAGATTTCTCATCTCGCCCAATGCCTTAGCCCACCAAGAATTGGTTCAACAAATAGTCGAGTTTATATCTCTTTATATTAAGAGCTCATAACTCTTTATATGGTATGGACTGTGCTTCAGCACAAAAATTATTCAAGACACGTTTATTGATTTTATGTATCAGAATTGAGGAAACATCAGCGAAGGAGACAAGGATACCCCTGGGTTCTTGCAGTGGGCGCTGTAGGCCTAGAATGGCTTCATCACTCATTTACTCCCTCAATCAGAGGAAAAGTGGTTGTAAACCCTGGAAAGAAATACGCATTTGCCATGTTCTATAGCGTAACATAGGTGTCAAATTGAAAGGAAGCACCACTTCTGGACAGAATATTTCTAATCAGTTACTTCTACTCAGGAAATAATTTTTATTATTGTTTTCAAGCTAGAAATTATCATTTTCTTTGAAATTCCCTTAAATCTGTTATTATTCAGGCGCTCTGTCCGATTTCTTATCAAACTGGCCTACTTGTAGCTTCTAGACGTTCGCATCACTATCGGAAATGAAGCCTATAAAAATGCCATAGGGACGGACACTGTGTGGAGGCAGAAATGCTATTTAAGCCCTTAATAAAATTATGAGGTTTGGAACTGTTGCCTATTGGGTTTATAGGATTCTTCCTCCACTTCCAGTTTTTGGTGGAGTTGGTGGGTGGAAAACAGTCTTAATTCACATTTGTCACATTTATTGTCTTCTCTTTTAAAATGCAATTTTCACAAACCAAAGATTTATGGGAACTTAACATTGCTTGAAGGTATCTATAAACTTTCTTTTTTTCAACTCTCAAAGCAGCATCTCTCTACTGGTCTAATTCTTGCAAGCAGAAAGCTAAATGTCGTTTTTGCATGCATCTGGCCGGGCATGGTGGCGCACGCCTGTAATCCCAGCACTTGGGAGGCTGAAGCAGGAGGATCGGTGCGAGTTCGAGACCAGCCGGGGCTACTAAAGTGAGCTCAAGGCCAGCCTGAATTGCATAGCGAGACCCTGTCTCAAAAAGACAAAAAAAAAAAGAAAAGAAAAGTACAAGGGAGAAAAAAAAGAAAAGTGGGAAATGGAGAAGGGTATGAAGGAGACGCGAAGGGGTTAGAAAAGGGAAAAGGGGAACCCTGGCTGGCGGATCAGCATTGGGGGGCAGCCACTGCGTGGAGCCGCTGACGCCACTGGTCCTTGGAACTGCCAATCGGGGTGTAATCCTGTAGGAATTTCTCCCGGGTTTATCTGGGAGCCACACTGCCGCCTCCTCTCCCCCAGTCGCCCGGGGAGCTCCAAGAAGCAAGCTCAGGAAGGAGGGAGGGGAGGAACGGGAGGAAAAGAGGCGGAGGCAGAGGCCTGGGAAGAGGAGGGGGAAGAGCAGGGGGAGGAGCAGGGGCGCAGACGCCGAGCCACCAGCCCGCCCCGGCGCGCGGCTGTCCAGACGCCCGGATAGCTCCGGCCGCGCGGATCGCGCGCTCCCGCTGCTCAGACCCCAAACTTCAGCTCCGTCACGAGCCATCGAGTTTATTCCTTAAAACCAGAAACCAAGCTGCGACGCGGGGAAGGAGCCCGCGGGGGAAGGGGTAAAACCACAGCCGACCCAGGGGAGCTCCGGAGAGCAGCCTCCCTGGAGCCCCAACTCTGTACCGGGAGCGAAGAAACCAACAAGTGAGAAAGCGCCGCATTCCCGGGGCGCAGCGCGGGCGACGGGAGCAGGCGCAGCAGAGAGCGGGCGCCCCCGAGCCCCGAACCCCGAGCCCCAGCCTGGATCGCAACTGCCGCCCCGGTCCGGATCCCTCTACGCGGGTTGAGTGCTGGGCAGGAGGCTTCATTTCTCTCCCTTTGCAAGCGGCTGCTGGAAGAAGCCGGTCCCCGAGGAATATGCGGCGCGCGTGGATCCTGCTCACCTTGAGCTTGGTGGCCTGCGTGTCGGCGGAGTCGGTGAGTGGGCCAGGCAGGGGACGCGCGATGGTTAGGGGGCTCCGGGCCACGAGGGCAGCTCGCAGGGTGCCAGGCAATGCCGTGCGGTGATCGCCCTGGCCGGACACAGCGCTCGGCCCGGAGACCTGCTGGGACCAATGCCCTCGCTTCTTCACCCCTTACCTGGTCCTGTTACCTTCCTTTCTTCCTAGAAAAGAGCTAATTTCATGCGTCTCCCCACAGTCTCCGGGGGTGGGGCACAGTATCGCAGTTTTATCTGTCCGCAGAGGCCCCCACCCCCAAGTCACTCGCAACTTCGTCGCCCTCCGGGAATCCTGCTGGGAGGTGCGGGGAAGGACTGAGGGGAAAGGGTACTGGGTGGTCAGAGACTGGCTACGGGCCCCGAGGGATCGAGCGCATTCCACGAGCCCCTGGGGTGACCTAGAAACTTTGGGGACGTCCCCCTACTCCCAATTTTTCATTGGGATGGAATGCAAGTTCTGGGGAGACCGGGCAGATTTAAAGAATCTGAGAGCGCTTGGAAAGTTAAATTGGGAAAGTTCTTTTGTTTGATGTGCCCCGTGGTTGGGGCGAGGTCCCGACCCTACGTGGAATAGGCGGTCCGCGGTCCCGCAGGGCACTCGGGGATCCTTAGGTCGCGTTCGAGAGTGCAGTGTGCCGGCTGCTGGAGCTCGGTCCTCGGGGACCTCTTCTTGTCCAGGGCTGCCGAGCGGCCGGAGCCTCCAAGGCGGGAGGACATTTTAATCCGGGGTGCTGTGGAGCACGACGACCACTGCGGCCACGGGTCGCCCGGGGCTCGGTGACCGGGGCTTTGCTCTGCTGCGCGCGCTCGGCTCCGCTGGAGGAGTCTCCCCGGGCGCGCCTGGCTGCGGGTACTCAACATCCTCCCCCGGCCTGGCAGTGCGAACGGATTGCTCCTGTGGGTCGCGTATTGGGGGTTGGAGCTTGTTTCCTTAGGTCGCCCAATGAGCGCCCTCTAATGGGAACGGCCTCCTCCGTTCCCCGCGTCCTCGGGCTTCCCTGCGGCGGAGCTGCGTCCAGCCAGGTGGAAGCCCGAGCACCTCGGCGTTGGTTCCTTCTGCTGTGCTGGTGCCGCCCGCAGCGGTAGTTTCTGTCCTTTCTAATTCCCCGCGGATGCTCTTTTTGCCACCTAATAACTAAAAGGATTATTTTTCCAGGACAGTTAGTGTGTACCATCGGTAGTAGGTGTTGTGACGCCCCCTCCCCCCCTCCCCCGCGCCCATTGCGCTGAGGCAATTTCGGATTGGGAAACTTCTTTGGCTCCCAGCATTGTCCTGGGCATTTGTCATCAGGGTGCTAACAGATCCCGAATGCTTCCCTGAGTTGGAAGACGTAGAATTGGAAATTATGTAGAAGGAATGAGTGATTTTTGAGTTCTCAGGTTGTAAAATACAGCTCCGAACCTTACAGTATTTCTGACCGGAGATTGATGTTTTAATCTTTGGGGATTAACTGTCTCCCCGCCAGTGAAGAACTTTGGGTCATTGTACACAAAAAGAGAGAGATTATGTGTTTATTTTGGAAAAAAATTATTGCTCATCTTATTGCAAAACAGGGCAAAGGAACAATTTCATGTAATGATTTTTAAGAGAAGCTGTGCCTAAAGTGCTGTCTAGTTTTGGTAGGAGGCTTTCTCTTCTAAGAACTAAGTCCGGCCCCAGGGGTTTGCTACGAAATGTTCTTCTTTTGGAATTCCAGTGGGGGGGAAAAAAATCCTGCCATGTTTTTTTTTTTTTTTTTGCATAAATCTGACAGTGCTCCTTAAAGAGTCAAGAGTTAAGTTTTTGGCTAAACTATATCTGTCCTCCCCCGTGACAACTTTACCCTGAAGCTTGCATCTTCCGTGGCTAACATTTCTCAATTCAAAACAGAATTGGATGTTTTCGGAGTGACCGGCTTTATTGCAGCAGGCGCTGTTGTCAGCCCTTGGAATATTCTCCAGAAGGGTGATTAGGTATTTTTATAATGTCAGCTTGGAGATTCACTGGAGTTTTTGCTAGCAGTGAGTCAGTCTTTCTCTGTGGAAGGTATTTCAAGGCTCGGAATGGCTAAGCGTTTAAATCACTTTCCAGTCTCTGTTTATTTCATGTAGAGCTGCCTAAATATTACACGGACGCCAAAGGCTTTTTAGAAGTTTAGCTTTTAAGAGAACGTTATTTCCTGTGCTTTGCATTTGAACTTGAAAACTGCCACTGCGTCCTGGGATTGAGAAGTGACCCTTGAGCAGAGGCTGTCTTTTAAAAAGAAGCAAGGAGTTGTGTCTGTTAGGAGCTCTGGAGTTTTAGACCTGACTGGGGGTGGGGAGATTTGCAGGCGCTCAGGCTTAAAGCTGTTTGTGAAAAGGGCCCAGAGGCCCCTCCTGGGTGGACGCAGAGAAAGCCATTCAAGCCCTCCGCTGGCAGGTTAGGACTTTCGCTGCAGGGACAGCCTGAGTGTGTGTGTGTGGGGGATGACATGTCATTTTCTTGCCCCCTTTTCACATGCCTTTATCTGGAAAAGTAATGTACTGCAGGCTGCGGTTAACACATAATTTGAACTGGGAAGATGCATAAGAAAAGGAAGCATTTTGAACCAGTGGGGTTTTGTAAACATGCCTAGATGTCTGTGAAGTAAAAGAAACTCTGGAGTCCTCTGGATCTGCATGCTACCTCCCAGTGCATCATGAAAGGCAAGCCCTGGAAAGTTTGCATTAGAAAGGAAAATAAAATGGAAATTGTGGAACTAAAAGTGGATGTTGGGTAGTTCAGTGAAGAGGCAAATTACCTCTGCTAGAGAGTTGGATAGAAGCAGGGCTATTTATCACTTAGTTGAATATTTATTAGCAGCAGATAGATGTCATTGAAAAAGGAAACCTCAGGAAAAAGATGAGTTTTTTACAACATGATGTGTATCCCAAAATTTTGCCTTTCAACTCCTGATGCTGAGATGTCATGTATTTAGTTGTTCTTGTTGATAGCAGTTGATAAATAATAGCCATACCTATTGGAAAAGTACCCTGTGGTGTGTTGGTACTTGAGTACATTGTGTGATGTTCTAAGCAGGGCAGCATATCTGCTGTGAGTGGTGCCCACCATCCAAAGGGCAGCTTACCAGAGACTGTGTCATGTGATCGTTCACGTGACACCACGGAGAGTGATTAGTTTGGGAAGAGTTGCAAAAGATCAACTAGATTTTTCCAGGACAAAAGCAGATTTCAGTTTTGCTGAATCACTAAAGACCAAACTGGCCATCCAGAGGTACCTTGGAGCCTGCTTAGGATGGCCAGGTCTGTCAGCTGAAGAGAACTCTCATTACAGCTTCTGGAAGTCCGGTTAAGCCTGGGTGCTCTTGGCATAGCGGCTGGTGTGACCCAGGAGGCTCTGGGAGGAATGCCTCTGAGTGCAGATTCTCACTAGATGTCCTCCCTCCTCTGCCAAAACCCGAACTTAAACAGATCTTGCCCATCATTTTTTTCTTCCCAAGGCAGAAAGAAGATCTGCCATTCATGCCACTGTGAATAGCATGTTCCAGTATGTCAAAATCACTTAATTGCTTCATGGAGTGGAAGCCAACATAAAGTCTTAGAGAAAAGTGAGAAGTAATAGAGAAGAGCCTTTGCTGAAAACAAGCTAATGTTCTTCAGCAGTGCCAGAAAGATTTAAAGTCTAATCCTTTCATGTTTGCATCCTAGATGAAATCCTGGACTCATTCATCTTAGTTTGCAACCTTATGTGTCTACCTCTAAAGCCACCTGTGTTTATTCATTACATGCCTATGTATTCAGCAGGTGACTATTCCTACAAGGTGGTGGGGATAAAACAGTGAGTAAATCACGTCCGTTCTCCCTGCCTTCTTGTATCCCACTGATCCGAATCTCTCTTTTCAGCTGGCAGTTGGGCCCTTGCCAGCCTGTGCATCTGTTTCAGTAGCTGTGTAGTTGCCATTCCTGGCCTAGATGCTTGTCTACTGTTTGATTTGTCCTCTGTCCCCATGATCATGTTGTCTATCATCTAGAAATTTCCTCAAGTCCTCAATACCGTGGTGTGGAGTCTGTGTGCCTTGCTCAGGTTGCCAGCTGCTCCATCGCAGCACTTAGTATTGCTCCCTTGATCCCTCACTCACCACTGTGTCTCCTGACTGTGGCCGACTGGTGTCACTGTTGTAAACCTGTCTTGGGACACAATCACCTGTTCAGCATTTTTCCTTTGAAAGTCTTATCAGTTAGATCCAAGATCCTAGTAGTTCCTGACAACAGATTCAGGGCCTCACCTCACCTTTTTATGGTGGGGGGAGGTGCTGGGGATAGAACTCAGGACCTTGTGCTCTCCAGGCAGGTGCTTATGCCTTTGAACTATGTCTCCAGCTGCACCCCCTACATTTTTATGCTTCTGTAAACAGTGAAGCAGATGGGTAATGCCCTGGAAGCATGTCAAAATCTGTATTTTTGTAAAGTATCTTGGAGGATTCTAGCACACGATCTCGGCTTCTTGGGGTCTAAGGCAGAAAGATCAGTAGTTGAGCCCAGGCTGTGCAACTTAGCAAGACCCTGGCTCAGAATTTTTAAATATGAAGCACGAGACATATAGCTCAGTGTAAAAGCCCTGTGTTCAATCCTGACTACTGATAACAGGGGAAAATGATCTCTGTGGATGACCTCCAAATGATATAGAGGAAGAAATGAAACGCTCGACCTGAAAGGTACCTGGGATGAATCTATATTCTCTAAAACTGAAGAATGAATTTTAGAAACAAACAGAGGTTATGAGCAGAATGTATTTATTGTCGTAAAGAAAGCTCCTGTTTGAGAGAGGGATGGGAGGGAGGGGCCCAAGCTGGTGGTCCCCGGGGAAGCTGTCTCTTACAGGGACTTTTATAGTGTAAAAACCATGCAGGGAGGCAGGGGGAGGCTGAGGCAGGAGGATCAGTGTGAGTTCGAGACCAGCCCGGGCTACAAAAGTGAGCTCAAGGCCAGCCTGAACTGTATAGTGAGACCCTGTCTCAAAAAAAAAAGACAAAACAAAAAAAACAAAAAAAAAAACCATGCAGGGTCTACAGTGGAGGACGTGGGAACTCACTTGGGTGGGCATGAGGTGGGGCAAAACTATGGTCAACTAATGAGATTGCAAGTACCAGGACCAAATGGGGAAGCAGGCATGAATATACAACAGGAGTTTGTTCAGTAGCCAGCCAGTAGTAGTTGGATTAGTGATGATCAATCCCGGGTGCTAGTCTTTAGGGAGGTGAGCATTTGTTTGGTCTTTGGTCTCTAGGTCTGGCCCACAGCAGGAGCATCTGTCTTTCTCACAGTTGGAAGATGTCTTGTCTTCTTTGTTAGCTCCTTCTAGGGCCTGGCCCTTTCTGACTGCTTATAATATTTCTGTCTAACTTAGGTGCCTGCAACTGTACCGAGGGGGGGAAAAAAGTGCAGTGTGAGAATTTGAGTTAAGACTGCCTTTATCACACAGCTGTCCTGAGCATAAAATGGGGGGTGGGGGGGTGGGGGTAGGCATGGTGTTTGACGTGCAAAAGCTACTTAAGTGTTTGACTTGCCCTCCCTCTGTCCCTTTCACCCTGGCTTTAGTTTTCATGGTTTGAAAGGTGGTGTGCTGGTCTCACTATATAGATCAGACTTGGAATGATTGATTACCACACCCAGTCTCAATCTTAAATCTTAGCGAGTCCCAGGGGTGGGGCCAGTGGGAGTTTGATCCTCTACTTGTGCGCTCTACCTAAGCGGGCGCTTTAGTCCGCTGAGTTATCTAGCCGGCCCTAAGATGCTTCATCGGAGGTCTCCTACACCTCTGACCTTTCTCCTGGACATTAGCGCCCCCCCTGAGGGGAGGGGCCGAGTCTCCACCCTCCTGAGCTATGCTGGTGCTAGGCAACCCCTGGTTGAGCTGCAGGGCCTTGAGAGCCTGGCGGTCTGGGTGGGTAGGTACTCCTGCCACCGAGCTCCTCTCAAGGCAGTGAGTGTGTGGAGGTGGCTGAATCCAACAGCCACCGGTGGACCCACACTTCACCAGCTTGGCTATCTCTGGACTGCAGTCTTATCCTCACTGTGGGCGTGAGGTGAGACATCAGGAAGCCTTGATGGGAAGTCTGGACAGTCAGCGGTGGACTATCAGCTTCCTCTGCTCCCTCCAGGGGGATCCAGCAGTTGGAAGGAGAGCGCTGGGTGTGACTCACACAGGTGTCACTAGGCCTGGAGCTTGGAGGTGGGGGTGAGGAGTGAATGTGGGGGCTTGGGGCCCAGAAAGGGAGCATTTTAAATCTTTCAATGTGGGAATGTTATTTTTCAGGGTGAAAGGCCTGAAATTTCTCCGTGGAGCTATGGGACCTTCAGGGGCTAGTATTAAAAATTTGATTCACATTCTGACATGTCTTGTTTCTAGGGCAGCCTTAGCTTTAGCGGCAAGGCTGGAGGGGCGGGCAGCTGCTCCTCAGTGGGAAAGAACACTGTTGAAGTTCAGCTGTGAGAGTCTTTGTCGGGGGAATACGGAAGAAGTGGAGGAGCTGGGCGAGGGCTGTTGTAGTGTACTTGTCTCCGGAGTGTTCCCCTTGGAATTCCTCATCCACAGAGCGGGGATTGCAGTTGGTGCTGTGATCACCGGTTGTAGAGAAGTGTTACTGAAAACAGACACGTCACTTTTCCTCCCTGTGCCATTGGGTGTTTTTCATGTAAATGTCACAGACATGCAGTAGATGAACCTCGCTTCATGTTTGTTTTTCTTAAGGATTATGCAGATATATCAAATCTAAACAAAACTGACATGCAATTTAGTCATAAAATGGGACATGGAACAAGATACATGATTATTTAAAAGGTTTATCTTTTCAAGCTTTTTATTATGAAAGGAAAAGAAAAATTGTTTTCCTATAGTTTATTATGAAACATAAAGACAGTAAAATAAAGGTATAACATTTGAAGGCTGGGAGGAAATGAGATTTCCCACAAATGTAACTATCTTACTTCTTAATCTTTTACATATTGTATATTATATATTTTTAGCCCCCCCCCCCTTTTTTTTTTGAGATTGCAGGGATTGCACTTAGCACCTTGCACTTGCCAGGCAACAAGTATTTATTCTACTGAACTATCTCCCCGGCCCATATTTTTAATCTTTTGTATTTGGGACAGGGTTGCACTGTGCACCTCAATTCATAGTGATCATCCTGTCTCAGTGCACCGCCCCCACCCCAGCACAGGGATTGCAGGCATGTGCCACCATGGCTGGTTTCAGTGTCTGGCTGCATCATGGGCCAGCGCAGCATGCGGTACCAGGGATCGAACCCAGGTCCTTGGGCTTGCCAGGTAGGCACTTAGACCACCAAGTATTTTCCCAGCCTGTAATTAACTATCGTATCATACCCTGTGGGATTGTGTATAATAGTGGAGTTAACCAGCAAAACTTTCTGCTTTTACTATTTATTTTTTCTGTTCTTGAAGTGTGATTGGTTGGAGAACTATTAAGATGAAACTAATCAGTTTGAGCCCCTGTTGAATACTTCCTTTAAAATTTATTTTTATTTTTCATTTTATGTATTTCATATAGGGTCTCACTATGCAGCTCTGGCTCTTAGTTGATCCTCCAGTTTTCAGCCTCCCCTGTGCTGGGATTACAGGTATGCACCACCATGTCCAGACTCAAACACTGGCTCAGCATGCCTGGGGGCAGGACCTGTGCAGCATGTGGTGCCAGGGATCCAACCCCAGTCCCTGAGCTTATCAAAGCCAGGAGCTTAGTCTGCTGAGCTATCTCGTCTGCTCTATTTTTATTTATTGTTAATTTTTTAATTTAAATTTTTTTTTTTTTTAGAACCAGGGATTGGACTTGGGCTCTTGTGTCTACTTTTATTTTTAATTGACAAAAGTTATATGTGCTTGCTATGTATAACATGTTTTAGAGTGAAATAGATCTGTTATTGAAGTAAGGAATTGACTCACAGAACGCGAAGGTAAGTGATTGCTAATGGCTGCTGCCAGTCCCTCAGTTTGAGCTGCTTATTGGTGTGTGCTTGGATTGTATACATTACCCTCTGTTCTCAGAAACTGATGTCTGCTGTTATCCTGTATGTTTGCTAATATGTGCCAGTGTGGTACCACCAGTTGACCCGTGGGAGCCAGTATGGCTTGATACCATCTAGGGAGCTTGTAAGGCATAGGTTTTAGGCTGTGTTGCAAGCTTCTTGGGTGGCTTCTGGCTTGGGCTTCTACTTGGAGAGGAGCCCTTTGACTGGAGCCTGGTTTGACTGCTATGGAGAGCACAAAAAGTAATGTAAAGAAGATCTGCAGTGTGTACAGGTTTGTGACAGCCCGCTTGCCCCTCACGCATGAGCCCTGAGTTCAATCTCTGGGACCATCCCTGAACAAAAATTAAAATTAGCTCAGAGCCTGAGAGCTAGAGTTAAGATCAGCTTGGGCTAGCATACCCTTACTGCACTGGGGCCAGCATGGCATGTGGTACTGGGAATTGAACCTGGGTCCCTGAGCTTCCCCATTAGCCTTGGGAAATTTGTTAATGTCTCTGTGCTGTTTTCTGTGACCTGTAAGATGTAATGTCTTTTTTTTTTTTTTTTTATAATTTTTATTTTATTTATTTATTTTTTCTTGTTTCAGAACCTTTGCTTGTTTATTCACTCATTTTTATGGCTGGCTCAGCCCGGCCCGAGGACAGGGCTGGCGCAGCATGTGGTGCCGGATCGAACCACGGTCCTTGAAGCCGCCCAAGCTTTCCCAAGCAGGCGCTTTAGACCACTGAGCCATCCTGCTGGGCCCTGTAATGTCTTAAAATAAGTTCTTGAAGGCCGACCAGACAGCTAAGTGGATTAAAGAGCCTGCAAACAGGCGCAGGGGCCAGGGGTTTGATCTCTGGGACTGCCTTGCTGGCCCCGCCTCAGCTGGGGTGAGCTGAGATGGCAATGGTAGCATGGCCGTGATGGCATGGTGGTGCACACCTGTAATCCCAGCTCTTGGGATGCTGTAAACAGCTGGATCACTGTAAGTCCAATCTAGTAGTGAGACCCTGAACACCCTGGAGACCCTTCCCTAAAATACAAAAAAAAAAAAAAAAAAAAAAAAAAATGTTGAGATGAGGTGAGTTGTAAATAGGGGTCATTTTTTAACAAATGGCGTATTCATCCAGTGTATCCTATTAGTGATGACTTCCTGGCACGCACACTAGGTGGGCTCACCCCCTAGGCACCAACCTAGGGGCAGCTCAGCTGAGGCTTGCTGGTGCCTGCTGTCAAAGGGGAGGACTCTAGTCTTTCCTGGGGTAGACCCCCTCTGTGTTGAGACATTAGGTGTATGTTTACACTTAGCATTTTTACTTAAAAAAAGGGGTGATATAGGAAAATACCGCTTCTGTTGGAAAGCCCACCTTTTCCGGTCGTTTGTCCTCTGCACATCTATCCAGAGGAAATAAGCAAAGCTGGATAAATGGTGTTTATAAATGTGTTTGTTAAAGCTTTGCCTATAATAGTTTACAACATGGAAAGACTCTGAGTGATAAATAAGATTCATGTTCCCTTTAAATATTATAGCCATTGAAAGTATACTTGTATAACTTGGAGACTGTTATAGACTGAAAGCATAGAAGGCCATACTTACCATATAAGACCATATATAGTAAGAATTTAGTTAAATGTTTATTTATTTATTTGCAGTTCCAAGGATTGAACTCAGGAACTTGTGCTTGCCAGGCAAGTGCTTATTCTACTGAGCTATCTTCTCGGCCCCTTAAATAAGTTTATAATACATGTAAGAACAGTACAAGTATATTGATATGTATAAGTCTGTCTGTGTACATAGGCATACCAACAGGTGTATGTGGTGGAGTTGTATAGAAGTAAGCAAGCACACTCCCACCTACCCTCACACAAGAGTGCAAATAAAAGTGGGGGAATTGGAATAACGTTGATGGGCTACATTAATATAAATGTTCTAGTTCCAAGGTTACCATTGAAGGAAACAAGCTAGAATGGGGTGGGAGAATCCTTTACATTATTTTTTTTTTTACAACCAGCTGTGAATCTACAATTATCTGATAAACTTCCTCTTTAAAAATGGCACCAAGCCTACACGGTTTTACTGATCCTCCAAGGATAGACAGTTGTTCCAGAGCTTAGGGTGCGACAGAATGTTGCTCCATTGTATTTTGTGAGGTTAGCATTGCTCTGTCAGAACTAGACAGGATGAGCACAGGATAACAGATGGGTAGGCCAATTGCACTTATCACAGATGCCAGCATTTTAGATAACATGCTATCTAATTCAGCGCAACCACTAATGAAAGAATATGATGAACTCAAATAAGACTTATCCCGGGAATGTTTTGATATTGGAAAAGCAGTGCAGTTTAAGGGACAGATTGGTGACACAATGGTCAGATGCAGAAAAACTTCCAGTAAGAGGACAGTATATACAAACATTAACATAAAGTTCTCTATATTCTGATTAACCAAAGAGTTACTATGTTAGGGTTAGTACACCTGTGCTGGCAACTTAATTCATTTGACATGTTTAGGAACCAAAAGGCCAGTGTTTACTGAGTTGTTAGGCAACAGTCTCTAGTTGCGTGGGTGACAGGTGCATGATAGCCCAATAAAGTCTGGTTCGCGACACATATAGATTTTAATACATGTGGAGTTAAAGTTCTAGCATTGCCAGGGTTCAGTTGTGGGCCATGCCGAGCTAAGATTAATGCAGACGATGTCTCTTAAACTCTTAAGTCTTTGGAATCCTATATAGTAAGGATCAGTTTCTGGTATGTTGTTACTTAAGAGCCTTGACCTGCGTTTCTACCATCTTGGAGCTTGTTTCTTTAATGTAAAACTGGGCTTTGCAATATTTTGATTTTTTTGGTTACTTTAAAGCTTAGCTTTAATCATGGCTGGAGATTTCTGACTCAAAACCTGATCCACAGAAAGTATAATACGTATGTTTCTCATTTACTTTTTAAGATTTTTGGTTCTGGAATATGTACCATGCATGTGTATTTATGCCACATAGATTTTGTGTCTCTCAACTGCATTCTGACCATTGTCACCAAAAGACACGTATTGACACCAGTTAGGATCAGTTTAATTTTTGTTGGGTAGGACTCAGTGCTGATACGCATTTTTCTTTCTTCTGTCACTCATATGTCATGAATTCCAGTTACCTAAAGCACATAATAGACTTGCATACAATTTGAAGTTCATTTAAGCCTACAGTATTTAGGTAGTACTTGAGATTATAATTGTAATGTGCCTAAGCAAGCCCAGCATTGGATCCTTAAATTGGAAACTAATTGTTTACTAGCAAATTAAAATAAAATCTTCATGTCCCATTTCTGAGTTCATTTAGATTGAGTGATGTTTTGATTTGATTATCATCCATTTGATTGGGTTTTGTAGTTATCTGAATTCCTGAATAAGTTCTATGTGTGTAAGTGAGCCAGTTAACATCGGTTCACCCCTGTCAAGCACATGGCTCTTGGCCAGCTTTACAGATGAAAAGAACCTCAGGGCGTGATGCTTACTGTCAAGCAACTGTTAGCTACCTTTTGATTATTTAGGGTAATTGACAGTGAGTTGGACTCATGTATGATCTACCATGTGCATTATATGTAAGAATGAATCTTATATCTGAATTAAGTTGATGTATCTAGTAGTCAAAACTGCCAAAAAATAACAATCTAGAAGGATAAGAATTCCTTAAAAAAGGGAAGTCACTACTGTTCTTCCAAAATAAAAATGAAAAACCTTCCCTGAGGTAGTATAGGATCTTGGGAAAAAAAATGGATCTTCTGTTGTTGACTCCAAGAGACCTAATTTCTTACATTTTTCTTCTCCCTGATCTGCTTTTTGAAAAAATGACTTCTAAATAGTAAAATGTACAGAGGAACTGGCTTTTTTTTTTTTTTTTTTTTTTTAAACGGTACTTCAGAGTTAAACCTAGGATGTTTGCATTGAGATATATCTCCAGCCTTTTTAATTTTAAAACAACCTTGCTAATGATTGCCCAGGGTGGACTCCAACTTGCGATCCTCCTGGTTCAGCTTCGCAGGGTGCTAAGATCATAGGCCTGTGCTATCACCTTGCAATTGAACTTTGGAACTAATCACATCTGGAGAGGTTACACATTTGTCCAAGGTGATGTAGCTGGCTCATGGTGGTTAGGTTAAGCTCCTAGGATTTTGACTTTTGATTCATTTAAATTTTTATGTCTTATTTTTTTTTTTTTTTTTTTTTTGCCACCATAACGTATTCCTATTGGGGCTCCTCTCTGATTTCCCACATTAATAGCTTCATGTAGGTGTGTCTGGCACATGAACAATGAAATGAAACAGCGTTGTGCTGTTATGTTATAGGAAATGCCCTTAGGTTTTATCTAAGATGAATAAGACATTTACGGTGATGTTTCGATATTTTCTCAATTTCTAGCAAAAGGGGCACCCCGGCTAATATCATTACTTGTACCTCCACCCCCTTTGGCTAATTACGGGAGCAAGATCTGAGAGGCTGGGATTTGGCAGACCCAGAGAGAGAGGGAGAGAGACTGAAGACTGAAGTAAAGTTTATTTGTAAATCATAGGAAGATTGTGGAGACTTGCAGCAGAGGAGAAGGTAAAAGCTTCCTGGGGATAATAACCAAGTCTCCAAACAAAACCCTCATAAATTAATACTGCAGTGTCCCCCACCCCCCAACCCTCCCCAAGACAAAAAGCTGCTATTTTTTTTTTTTTTTTTTTTTTTGGTCTTTTTGAGACAGGGTCTCGCTATGCAGTTCAGGCTGGTCCTGAGCTCACTTTTGTAGCCCAGGCTGGTCTCGAACTCACATCGATCCTCCTGCCTCAGCCTCCCGAGTGCTGGGATTACAGGCGTGCGCCACCATGCCCGGCTAAAAAGCTGCTATTGTAGTTGGGAGATAAAGAGCATTCTTTTGGGTTTTCATACTAAATGTATGTCATTGCTGCCAGGCGGAAAGTCTGGGGCCCCATACCCCATGTACAAGCCTCCTCTCCCCCTCAGTTTCCTTTGCCAGGGCTGGGTGTAGATTCGTCTTTCTTTCAACAGTTTCCCTTGGATCCTACTTTCATAAATCATAGCAGAATATAAATATACTTGCATCAAGCATTTCCGAGAAATAAGTCCGTGGGATGATTTTTTTAAGGAAGGATTTTGTGGAAAGGCAGCAATATTAAAAATCACAACTTCATGGTGCCTGGCAGGATGGCTCAGTGGTCTAAAGCGCCTGCTTAGGAAAGCCTAGGCAACTGCAGGGACCGCCGTTCAATCCCCGGCACCACATAAGAAAAAAAAAAAAATTAAAAATCACAACTCCAATCTCCTCTATTGTTAGGACTATAGTAGGCACTTTGCACTCCTTACCAGGAAGTGTCTGTGTGTGACACGCAGACCGGCCAAGGCTGTGGATCAGGTGTCCCAGCGGAAGTTAGATCTGCAGTCCTGCCTTGTTTCTGCAAGGGTAGAAGAGGGTGTGGAAAGGTCTGAGTGTCTCACCACTTTTGATAAAAATTGATGGGGACAGCCTGTAATAATGAAACATCTGGGCCAGTGAAATAGCACCTGCTTAGGCAACCGCAGGGAACACAGTTTGATCTCAGGCACCACATGCTGCTCTAGCCCCACCACCAAGGCAGGCTGAGCCAGTCATAACATAAAGTTTTTTTTTTTTATTTTAAATGAAGCATCTGTCATTTGTCTGGATTGGTTGATCCACTGTTCTAGGTCACTGATAACCCTGATATTTCCTGTCCTGTCCTGTACCAGGAATTGAACTCAGGACCTTGTGCTTGCCAGGCAAGCACTTGTGCTGCTGAGCTGTATGCCTGGCCCTGATTTTTCTTGTTCAGCCAACATTATTAGCATATTGCTCTGATGTCTTCTGTTTACAGCCTTCAGTTTGGTGATGGGAGCGCCAAAGGGTAGATTTTTTTTTTTTTTTTCAGGACTGAGGTTCAAACACATGACCTTGCACTTGTCAGGCAGGCACTTGTGTCATGGAGCTATCTCCCCATCCCCCGAGGGGTAGGTTTCATGGGAATCTCTTCATGGTGTTTTTCCAGTGCTAGCATGGAACCCACAGTCTCAGGGATGCTAGGCCTAAGCTATGTGTCCAGCCCCAGTGGGAATTTTTTAAAATTCTAGCTGTACCAATTTCTAGCAGTGTCACTTGAGCAGGTGATGCAACCTTGTTATGCCTCAATGTTCACATCTGTGCAAATGAGAGTATTCCCAGTAGCCACTACACAGAGCTGCTGGGAGGGCCAATGAATTAATACCAAGAGTGGGGTGCTTCCAAGGGCATCTGGTATAGGGCCTGTAGCTCAGTGTGGACGTAATCAAAATAGATGCTCATTCAGGATGCTGGTCATGGACAAGAGGACCTTGTGAGGATCTGAACCTGAGATGAGGAAGTTGGGGCCACTGATCAACAGGAAAGTCAGGACGAAAGGCAGAACTTTTGCCCCTCTTGTCTTCTTTGTGGCTGTTGTACTTTGGTGGCGGGCGAAAGTTCAGTCTCTCTGCTCTTGTCATCTGTTTGAGATAAAATGCCATGTTTGGCGACCACTGTTCTCTATCCTCACTACACATTAAATTAATTGGGGAGCTTGTGAAAGCTCTGCCCCAGAGCAGTTGCCTCAGAATCCTGAGGGTCAGCTCTTGGGTTCGAAAAGCTCATTTGAGAATCATGGCTTGGGACAGCTGCTAGGCTTTCTCTGGCTCAGAGGGCTGGCCAGAAGATAAAATTTTATGTTGTTAAAACATATTAGCTGCTGCCTGTGACTGGGCCTGAGGAAGTGGCAACCACAGGGTCCCTGTATTGCCATGTTGTGAAGTCCTTGCTGCTTCCTTTCTTCTCCTTCCCCTTTTCATTCTCCTTCCCCTTCCTCTTCCTGTTGTTGTTCTTCTTTCTTCTTGTTCTTGTTCTTCTTCCTTTTCCTCTTCCTCTTCCTTTTTTTCTCCCTTTCCTCCTCCTCCTTTTCTCCCAGAATTTTTATGCACAGGCTTGTATGGTTTTTGGTAATCATTTAGACCATGACGATACATGTGAGAGCTCTTGTGACACAAGAATGTATACTTAGATCTCAGTGTTTCTGAGGTATCTTTAAAAATGGAAACACTTTCCTTTCTGAAAGAAAGTTTTCCTTGGTGAAACAAAGGCTACTTGTCTATTAGGTCTGGTTACAGAAAAGCGTGTTTGGTCAGTTTATTAGATTTGCCCGAGTTCTACTATGAACAGAGAAATTGTGTGTTTTACTGAGAGCAAATATATTCTAGGACTTGTTTGAGGTCACTGGTCTTGGGTAAGCCCTGCATGTGTCTTAGCGATGGCCCTGGTGTGGCCCATTGCACCACCTTGCACAACTTGGGTCTGGTTCCCTGCAGCCGTGTTGTTTGGGGTTGAAGTAGGAAGAGAGTCCTTTAGGCTGTCCTGAGAATGAGGCTGCTGAGTTGTCTTTACTCCTTGGTTAAATAAAAAGCAGCAGTCCATTTGCTAATGGAGCTGTAGTTGACTTTGTTCACATATCTAATTTGGGAGCACGTTTGCTGTCACTCAGCGCTGAAAAACAGGTTTCCTTTCATCTATTGAATAAAAGGGGGGATATCCTCAATGACTGGGGTGAGGGTTGACCTTACTTAGGAATTCTAGATTTCTCAGAGCTTTAAAAAGTGTTCTACGGGCTAACCATAAAATGCTGAGCCTTTTGAAATGGGCATTCCCTGCATGTCTGCCCCATAGTAGAGTTTGGATAGGAACTGTTCTCAGAAAGCTGCTAAAATGAGCCATTCACTGTGGTGTGCAAGGCTTCTACCCCCCATGAGTGTGTGCTGGCCAGAGTGAAATTCAGCATTACTGGTGATTATGTTGGTGATGATAAGGTGAAGTTTGTCTTCAAAAAGCATAAGCCCACACAGACTGCTCTTAGAGACATAGAGAAGGGAAATAGGAAGTTACTCTTTTTCTAAGGTGGGAGTGTACTTCCGGTAGGTAAGCGGTCCCAGCACGCTCATCCATTCCGATTAGTAGTTGCGGGTCTCTCTTCTTACTGGGTGTTGAGGTCCATATGAGGAGTCAGTAACTCACATTAGACTGGTTCTCCAAGTATGGTTGGATTGGCAGCAGCTGCATTATTCAGGAAAGCGCATGAGATGCAAACTTTAGGCCTTGTGCCAGCCCATCCTGATGGGAAATCTTGCAGGTGGGGCCCAAAAAGCTGAGCTTTAATCCTCCCTCCTCTTCCCCCGAGGTTCTGTTGCAGCTTTTGAGTTTGAGAACAACTGAGCCATGCCTATCAGTCTCAAAGCACAGGCTGCATTGAATGACAGTCCCCGAGTAGGTTGCAGTAGGGTGAACCATGCCTGTTATCTTAGCATGCTGGGAGGTTGAGCTAGCAGGGTCACAAATTTGAGTCTGGCCTGTTGTGCAACTTAGTCTGATCCTGTTTCAAAATTAAAAAAAAAAAAAAAAAAAAATGGGCCGAAGAATGTAGCTCTGTTCAATAGTCCTGAGTTCAATCCCCAATACCATGAAAAATACGTGTCCTTGGTTGTGGGGCTCCCTTTCAGATACGGTTGTTAGGTTTAGAAGCTGCCTTAGTAAGCCTCGTGGACTGTAACACTTGTAGTCTCTGGCTTTGTACCTAGGTTTGCAGAATGTGGCTCAGGCATGCAAGCAGGGGTCATCGGGAAGCTTATTAGAAATCCAAGTATCTGGATGCCAGTGAATCGTGGTTTGCATGTTAATGAGATTCTTAGTGACTCATTAGAGTTTTGAAACACTGCTTTGTAGAAATTATGAGTTTCGTTTATAGAAATCCCCGTAATGCTCTCAATTTGTAAATCTGGTGAAGAGGCAGAACAGCTGCTTTGGCTTCTGCCAGGTGGTGACTCAGGGAGGCACCGCTGGGGGAAGGGATGGTGTCAACAGGTGCTGCTTAGAAGGGGCTGGGGCCATTAGGCCCAGCACAGCCCACCCTTGACCATCACCCGCCAAGGCGTGGCAGTTAAGACCCTTCCAGGCACAGCTACCAAAAGTCCCACCTCAGTAGAGCTAAAGTAACGAATTTCATGGCCCAGATACTGCTGTCTTCAGTCGTGGCTGCCCAAGAAGCTTAGGTTCTCTCCTTGAGCTTCCGGTTTTCTCTGTCTTGCAGCTCAGCTTTGCTTTGAGTCGCCCTCTGGCCTTACACAATTAGGGTAACAGCTAAGCTTTCGGTAGGAAGAGAGGCTCAAAGGAAGCGCCTGAAATATATTGTTTTTCGCCAATCTAATGTATTTTCCTGGAAATAAGACCAGATCTTACATTAATTTATTTTGCTCCAAAAAAACAGAGGAAGCGCCGGGCGTGGTGTGCACGCCTGTAATCCCAGCACTCGGGAGGCTGAGGCAGGAGGATCAGTGCGAGTTCGAGACCAGCGTGGGCTACAAAAGTGAGCTCAAGGCCAGCTTCAACTGCATAGTGAGACCCTGTCTCAAAAAGAAAAAAAAAAAAAAAACAGAGGAGAACGTATTTTCAGGAAATGTTTTACGTTTTCATGTACAACAGTTACTTTTATTCATATCCAACAAGCTACATTTATTCATGTACAAAAAATCCTTATTTATTCAGGTGGAGTCGTGTCATCTTCTGGAATGCCATCGTAACTCCAAACCCCGAATCCCGGCCTGAATTTCTTGTGGTTACGTTCCCTTAATTAACTCGAGACTTAGGAGACAGGAGCGGGAGGGAAATGACGACAACCAAGAGAGATGGTGCACGCAGAAGCCATGAAACACTGCAGGCACCGAAGTTCAGAAATCGTTTCTTCATCACATAGAAGTGCGTGAAGTGTGTAAAGTGTGTCCCTTACTGCAGACGATATTTTCAGTTATAAAGGTTCCTGTTAAACATAGCCATGCTTGTTTGTGGTCCAGGGAGCATGTTACTCAGATGTTGCTTCTGTACTCTGGTTGGTCATTTTGCGTTAAGTATGGGGTTCCTCTCTTTACAGTGATGTTTATCTCTCACTCCAGGGGCCTACTTATGTATTTATAAATACGTAATTATAATTTATAATATCATTTGTTATTTATGTTTAATTACATGATGATGTTATTTTGTAATTCAGTATATGCATTGTGTTGTAATGGACACTAAATGCTTCTGTCTGGCTGATGATCTTAACTGGAGCTTATTTTTTGTGGTAGGACTTATATTATGAGCATTCTGGAACATTGTTGTAGGGCTTGTTTTCCAGTTAGGTCTTATTTTCAGGGCAGTGGGGTTCATTCCCTGGTCCAGCCCAGGACTGGTAGGTCGAGTCTTCCATGCCTGCTTGCAGCTCTTACCTTTGGGTCACCGTGGCAGCCTTATCCTACTTGCTTCTGGCCGGGAGAAACAGTCCAGGGAAGCAGCCTTTAGGAAGACAGCCTGGAACATAACACACCATTCTGACGTAAGACATTGACTGAAGAGGTCCCCCCAGAGAGTAGTGATGGGCACCTCAATTTACTCTATTCCCTGGGAGCAGTCAGGACCAAGTGCAGGTGCTGAGAGTGAGATACATCACGGTGCGAGGCCTGGGGGGTTTATGTGATTTTGGGGGGTATCTTCCAGAAGGCTGTCTCGGCTGTGTGTACCTATTTCCATGTGGTGGGCTAGGTTAGCATGCATGGCATTTGCACGTGTTTGAGCTGCAGAGATACAATGACCACCTGGTAGTGCTGCTTCCTCTCTGTTAGAAGTCTGGGGTTTGTGCATCTGTAGCATCTGGGGAAAAGTGCAACTTACAGACTTCCTGTATCTTTACGACCCCTGGTAATTTGGTTCGGAGTTTCCTGTAAGGGAGGGAGGCCTTGCAACTTGGGGCAACTTTGTGTCTTGAAGTGAAGTTGCAGTGTTCTTATAGTACAATTTTAAAATTAATGATTTTCCTATCTCAATATTTACATTCCATTAGTGGTGTATAGTCACATGACCACACTGGGTACTATGCATGTAGTCTTTACAAGATGGCCCTATAGGCAACTAAAAACTGGGGAAGTGATTGATCAGAGAAGATGGTGAGAGAACTCCAGCTCAGGGACCAGGGTTTGATTCCTGACCCTGCCTGCTGCTCCATCCCACTGTTGGGTTCGCTGAGCTGGTGATGGAATCCAGGCAAGGTGAAGCGTGCCTGTAATCCTAGCACGTGGGAGGCAGAAAACAGGAGAATCACTGTGAGTCAGAGCTGTATAGTGAGACCCTGTACAAAACAAAACAAAACAAAACAAAACAAAACAAAACAATAAAGCTAACAGCTTATCCTCTTAGCAGCTTCTGTGGAAAGAGCTGTTCTTTTGCAGCCATTCAAATTACAGGACAGAGGGTGATTAGCTGAGGTCATGTATGTCATTTGTGGAACTACATGTGGAGAGAGGTTACCTGAATCCTATGGGCCCCGCTGGGCAAGGAGCAGCTCCCCAAAGAGAAGTGGAAGCTGTTAGGAAGGGAGGATGCAGGGCTTGGGGGTTGAGACCCCATGGCCTTGTGCTCCCTTCTCCTCCCCTTGCTCAGGCCACCCCACTGTAGCTTCCCTTTCAAGTCCCATCTTAACTGTTCTCATTTAGTCAGGATGAAATGTGGGCTCCCACACCATGTGCCGTGGGCGCACTCTCCCTGCCAGCATCCTGGACACGGTGCCAGGCATCGTCCTTTGCCTGCCTGTGCTCACTTGGTGACGCGCTAAGTGGCAGGCATAGGAGACAGGAAAGTGGACCTCACACTTAACTTCCAGGAGGGGAAAGTAGACGACTTGGGGGGGACCAGTGTGAAATTTGGGGGTGTTTGCAATCTATCAACCAGTCATATACACTATTTGAACATTTGCTCATGGGATAAAATGTACAAGTTTATTTAAGTTTTATGAACATAACAGGTAGCAATGTAACTTTGATCCTTTAGTTCAATTGGTAAATTTAAATGAATGGATAAACGTGTTTCTTTGTTTGGCGAATGCTTTTCTAAAATAGTTCAAATTGAGTGATTTAAATAATTAATTGCTAAACATTGTGTTGAGGCCTGTAATACATCAAACAGTGGGTGTTAGAAAAATGCTGTCTTGAACTTGTGTTTACTGTCTTCTCAAGGTTTTGCTTTAATATGTTTTTATACCTTATTCACTGTACAAAGGATTTGAAATGCTTCGCAAGACCGAAGGCCTTGTCTACAAGAAAAAGATGTAAATAGTTGAATTACACTAACATACAACTGGAGCATTTTAAAAACATACTATGTATGCAATGCTCTCTAAAAATGTTTTGACATCTTAAATAATGGAAAAGTAGCGCATAATATTAAAATAACATGCTATTCCCAAGCCTCTCAATTGAATGCTTATTGTCCTTTTAGTAAAAATGTGGTTTGTAGGCACATTTGATATAAATGAACTAAAATTTCATTTGTCAGAACTTTATGTATTTTGTTAATAAGATTTATGCAAAACGCTATTGTTGGCTTAATAAATTCTAAAAGAGCATTTGTGATATGCCTCCTGGCGTCTTCTGCTTTTCTTCTCTGAGCGTTAACTACTCTTGTGAGTCTTCACCAAGCTGTTTCTGTTGTTTGTGCCTGAAGGTATAAAAACAGAAAAGCAAGAAGATTCAAATAAATTCCATACTACCAACTATTTTCAGATGTGTTTAGTATTCATTCAGTAAAACCTTTTTGCTTATTGAAGAGTAAACTTTTGGCATTCTGTAAGTGCAAGAAGTTTGATTTTTTGCTGGGCTAGGAATTTAGGAAGCAATAATAAAATCATCTTCCTGAAGCATCATGGTCTCACAAGAACTAGGAAGACAGAAGACAATGGTTTGTCTTTATATAATCTTGCTGGATCTTATGTTCCTTTGGCCACTCAAGAGTAAAAGGGTGGGGATTCTCAAAACCTTGATTTTGGTTGGATTAAAAAAAAACTCTTAAGAGGCAGTTAGATAAAACTATGCCCCGGGAAAACAGTCCCTGGCAAAAGCCATTTACCTCGATTTTTGAGAGGAGGCTCAGACCATCCTCTGGCTGGGGAGACTGGTTGACCTTCCCAGCTTTCTTCTAACCTGGGTGAATTTTGTTGGCCTTAAAATATTCTGACATTGTATGCTGAGCAACTTAAAATATATTTTCTTTCCTTTCCTAATGACTTGCTCCGACCCAGACTAGAAGTCTTTTGTTGCTCTTAGTTGAAGAACTACAATAGTCGAGGGCCAGCTTTCTGTTAAGCTGATAACTAAACTTCCATTTGCCAAACTCAGGGGGCCATGAAACCTTCAAGCTTGATGTTGCCACAGACTTGTGGTACTTAATCAGTTAGAAGAGTCAGCTTGACTCTATGAACATGATGTACGTCCTTGAAACAAACTTGGGCCACAGTGAGCGGTCTTCAGGTGGAAGCAAGGGTTGTTCAAGGGTAGACAGGCAGAGGCTGGAAGTATGGTGGGGAGGCACTAGCACAGCTGGCCAGGACCTTGGAGGGACCCCACATTTCCCAATTGTTCACTCTTCCACTGACCCTACGAAACCTTCTGATACCAGGCAGGGCGGTCACAGAGTGCCGGCATCAGCTGTATTCCACAGTTCCTAGTGCAAGGTGTTCTTAGAGACTCACAGGACCAATGTGACAAGCCCCACTGAAATGCAGGGACATCCTAGTTAGAAGCCATTTCTCTGTTGTTTTCCACAAAATGCACTTACTTCTGTGTCTCCTTCCTTATTCTTATGAGGTAAGCAAATGTCAGACAGGTAGCAGACAACCCAGACCAGACCTAGACCCGTAACCACCTGCACACTGCCAAAACTTTCAGTCTCTTTTGCCTCAATGTCCGTGCTTATAAAATTTTGATTTCCACAGCCAAACATTTGATGGTTCTATAATAGCTCTGCTTTTCTCTCCTTCCTTCCTTCCTTCCTTCCTTCCTTCTTCCCTCCCTCTCTCCCTCCCTCCCTCCCTCCCTTCTTCCTCTCTCTCTCTCTCTTGCTAAAAATTTCCTTTTATCTTCTGCCTTGGACTACAGTTTTAGAATTCCAGTCTAGAGCTTAACATTGTATTCCTCTATTCTTTTCTTTTCCTTTGCCAGCCAAATAAATTGGTTACAGCTGTCATTTAGAAAGCAGTAACCTTTCATGCCCAACCATTTCCCCTCTCAAAGATGCCATTTCACTCATAGCTCGGATTTCCTCCTTCCAGATAGCAGGATAGAGATTGCTTTTGATATGGGAAATAGAAGATGGAGTAGGAGGTAAAGTTCTTTAGAGTAGGAGGCAAAGTTCTCACTAGAGGGGAAGAATGTCAATCTCTCTGAGCAGGAAACAGCTGGGATGTAAAGCCAGCTGTCCATATCCCAAGGATGAAAATGTTCTGCTGAGGTTTTTGCTTTCTCTTTTGGGCTGTATTACCTGCTGGATATTTGTTCTTGTTCTTTTAAGAGAACAACTTTTAAGAGTGGACCAGCGAATACTATACACAAAAGTGATCACAAGGCTGTATTTATTTTATTCTGAGGGTCTCAAAGGATTGTTGAATCTACTTTTGTAAAGGCAACTGTTTCCCCAATATGCTTTACCAGAGTTTTTAAATTTGGAGATTTCTGAAAAGTCCATGAGGTTGATGGCGAGAGTGCCTGGGGGTGGGGGCTGCTCAATGGAGCTGGTGACTCCCCCCGCCCCATGATCCCCTAGCCTGGTACTTCCGCCTGGGGGAGCAGAGGCCCTGGCCCACAGCGCTGACTTCACATAGCCAGGTAGAATCCTAGGGGAAGGTATGAGCTGCTAAAAGTGCAGTTGTTAAAGATGTTCACTCTCAGGGGGTGGGTTTCGCCACCCTGCACACCGAATTCACAGAGTTACTATGTTCAGGAAACCGGAATATGATGATTTTGTGTAGATTTCACCTTTATGCTAACATTCTTGATGTTTTCTTTCTAAGTCTAAGTTCCTCTATGAAAGACAAAATTTAACCCTGAACTAAGGACAGAAACACCATTATCTGGACATCATTCCTTTAAAAAGGAGTTATTTAGCTGTGCAGTAAGATATAACCATGAGCATTTCACCCTGCAGTTGATGTTTCTCCCTGAGTAATGGTGACCAACTTTGTTGAGACAGTTCCTCTACCCCAAAAATTCACTATTTGAAAGTACAAACTGGGTATTATGGTGGTGCACACCTATAATCCCGTTACTTGGGAGGCTGAGGCAGAAGGAGTGTTGTGAATTCGAATCCAGCCTGAGATACAAAGTAAGCTCAAGCCCAGCCTGAGCTGCATAATATCTCAGAAAGAGAAATAAAGGAAAATACAGAATTAAGTGTAAAGTTCTGATATATTCACAGGTGTCCCGCAGTCACCACAATCACACTTTACAACATTCTTATCAATTCCCCCATCGCTGCGCATTCATCTTCTTACCAGGTCTAGGAAACCACTAATCTACCCTCCATCTTTGTACATGTTCCTATTGTGGGCATTTCCTCTACGTGAGCTACTGTAACATGTGGCCTTGTGCGACTGATTTCCTTCACTTAGCATGTTTTCAAGGTTCATTCCCTCTTGTAGTATGAGCACTTCATCAGTCTTTCCTGCTGAACAGTAATACTTTAGAGTCCGAATACACCACCCATTAAAAAGCCATTTGCTAGTGGGTAAGCATTTGGGTGTTTGAAACTTCCTGGCTCGTGGGAAGAATGCTGCTTTAGGCACTCACTGGCCCGTCTTTATAGGGACAGGCAGTCTTGCATTTTCATTTCTCTTGTGTATATTCCTGGAGGTGCAATTTCTAGGTCATCTGGTAATTGTGTATTTCATGTTTTGAGAAGTGCTGTGCTTTTTTTTTTTTTTTTTTTTTTTTTTTTTTTTTTTTTTTTTTTTTTTTTTTTTTTCTTTTTCAGGAGCAGCAGCACCATTTTGCCTTCCCACCAGCACTGCACAAGTGTTCTAATTTCTTCACATCCTCAACATTTGTTATTGTCCGTCCTTTTGATTATGGCCATTCTAGTGGGTGTGAAGTGATTATCTCATTGTGGTTTTGATACTCGTTTGCCTACTGACTGAGCAAGACATCTTTTGTGTTCTTCTTAGCCATTTGTATTTCTTCTTTTGAAGAAATGCCTATTCAAATCCATTTTTAAATTGCATTGTATGATTACTGAGCTTTAAGAGTGCTTTCTGTGTTCTGAATACAAGTCCCTTATCGGATGCACGGCTTACAAATATTTTCTCTCGTTTTGCGGGTTGTCTTTCGTTTTCTTGATCGTGTCCTTTGCAGAACAAAAGATTTTAATGTTTATGAAGTTCAGCTTACTATTTTTTTCATGTTCTTTGGGTGTCATATGTAAGAAACACTCAACTGAACATAGCAGAGGTTTTACTATGTTTCTGAAGACTTTTATGGTTTTAGTTCTTCCCTCTAGGTCTGTAATCCACTTTGAATTAAGTTTTGCATATCTTGCAGGACAGGAGTGCAACTTCATTTCGTTTTCTCTATGTGGAATCTAATTGCCCTGATAAGTTTTGTTAAATACTGTCCATTCCTCCAGTCAATATCTGAAGCCTAAGGGTTTAAATCTGAGCCTCCAGTTGTATCTTGTTTATCTCAATGGCCTATGCACAGTTCTGTGTGCATCTGTGTGTATGTGTATCTTATGAACAACTCAATTCTTTTGCTTTTGTCCCTAATTTAGGTAGCTAGGGCAATGGGGCAGGTGCAAAGACAGGAACATAAGGCATTGACCTCAGGAGACGTGGCCTTGCAGCCTGGCCTGCCTCAGTGGAGCCACTTGTCAGGGACACAAAGAGTGAGTAGCAGTGGGTGGTTTGCTGTTCCTTTTTATTCTTTTTCTCTTCCTGACATAGAAGGCACTGTGGGATCTCTGGCTAAACAAGCGAGTCCTGAATATCTTGCACTCCAAGCAGCTGATTCACTAAGTGATTTAGTTTCATGGTATAAAAAAGCCTCATTGTGTGATATTTCTAATGTTTCTTACTTATTTTAATTTTTAATACTGAATTCCTTGACACAGGGAGCCAACGAACCCGAAACTTTGCTGTGACGCTGTGCTTTTCTGCCTGTGGGCATAGTTGGAGACTCTTCCTTGGAGAGCTGTTAACTATGGACAGATACTGAAAGGTCTTGCAAAAGTGTCTTAATGCTTTTCTTGGGTCTGTGGGAATTTATAAGTACAGTATAGGCTTTTGATTGTTCACAGCTGCTGCATGGATACAGCAGTAATCATTAGTCGTAATATGGTTCACCTCTTAAGCCGTTCGTCTTAATCTGCTAAATGTTTCTGATTTGCAGTCTGGTGAGGTCTTCAAGTGGAAGGAGGCCTTTGGGGAAGGTCCACCCTGCTTTTCAGTGAAGAAATGTGTGACCTGCCTTGTCCAGCATGATTTTGACAGTTTGAGTTTAATGTTTTCCACCTGAGAAACCCAATCCAGGCAACACTCAAGAAAACTCATCAAAGCATCGTCTTTACAGAGCCCATGAGAGCAAGCAGGGAGGCCCCAGAGCTATGTGTCCAGCCTGCTTGGCATGCCTGGGAGGCCACTGTCCCTGGCTTGCTGG
>PVJA010026231.1:0-29886 GCA_004027025.1 Myocastor coypus | reverse complement strand
CATCACAGAGGCTGTTTGTTCTATTTCTGTCCTTTCTGTTATGCTAGCATCTACATTTGAGAGTGAGGGAGCCAGAGGTCTTAAAAAGTTCTCACGTGCAGATTTATATTTATGTGGAAGTTGCTTTTGAAGTTTAGCAATATCAGCATCTGAAGTTGACCTGCTTAAATATTTCTTAGAGTCTTTTGAGTCTGATTGCAATGGTTGCAAAGTAAACGAAATTATAAAGAGATCATGCATGAAGAGGAACTGCTTCCCCATTTTGGTGAGCATGACACAGCATTCTCATAATTTGCTTCCAAACTTTAATTTTAAAGTAGCCTTTCCCACAATGCGTTTTCTTATATGGAAAAATAATTCCTTCATACTCTTCGGTTTCACCTTTACTTTTGCTCCTTTGAGTAAAGTCCAAACAAGATGGACATACTCATTTTATATTGAAGCAGAGTTTCCCACTACTCTGAGATTTTCCCATTGGTTTCAACTACTTTGGGCCTTCTTTTTGTGCATGGTCAGGCCTCTTTTTACTCACGCCTTGTCGTTTTTCGCGCCCAGCATTGTGGGCCACTGGTATGTTATGAGTCGGTGCCAAAACAAATGAAGAGAAGACCTAATGAAAAGAGCTTCAGAGGTCTCATTGTGATTAGCCTCTTTCCATGTGAGCTCTGAGCTTCCGAAGCATCTCATTTTTATTGAGGGCTAAAGGTAGGCTAAGGAATGTGCATAACTACTTCAATAAACACAAGCAACAAATCATCATATCTTTACCTTCCCTTTTAGCTAGGTTCACATAAATGCTAATTAATCACATTTCAAGCAGGGGAGGAGGCAACCATTAACATCACAAGCAAGGGATCAAAGAGCAGGGCATCTACAGGAGAGGCTGTTATCTGCAGACTTGAATCCTAGCTTTCCCAGATTTACAAGTAACAAATAACAGAACTTCCTGGGCTCTGTTTATTGTTCCCTGCTCCTTGGGACATTAACTGGGTTTTTTTTTTTCAATCTGTCTATTATTATGGATTTCCTTTTTTTAAATTTCTAAAGTAACTGACTTTTTGACACTGAAGATATTTTAAAGCCCAATTGAGGATGGTGCTATCACTTGTTAGAAGATGAAAATGCAATGTCTTTTTGCCAAAATAAAATTAATTAAATAAATATTCACTAAGTAGAATTGCAGCATCTGGAATAGATGGAGTAGGATTAATTTTCCATCCATTAAGCACAAATAAAAGTCTTGCACGGCCCAGCAGGATGGCTCAGTGGTCTAAAGCACCTGCTTAGGAAAGCTTAAGCGGCTTCTGGGACCTGTTCAATCCTTGGCACTACGTGCTGCGCCAGCCCTGCCCTCAGGGCAGGCTGAGCCAGCCATAAAAATAAATGAAGAAACAAACAAAAGTTCTGAAACAAGAAAAAAATAAAATAAAAAATAAATAAGTAAATAAAATATAAAAATAAAGCCTTGCACAACATATGTAACGCTAAGTAGTAGACCATGAGTTTAAATAAAGGTTTTGTGAGGGGCTTACATTGTCATTCTGACAAGGCAACCCCAAATTTATGGGGTAATGCTAGAGGTATCACAATGGAAAGTCAAGCCTTTCATCATTGTTCTTTAATAACAAGACTATCATGATACACAATACCAGTGGGGTGTATGTAGGGAGCAATAAAGACATACATTTTACTTTTCCAGATATGGTGATATCAGCAGAACTCCAGAAGAAAGCTAAAATACACAATTCTATCCAACAGAAACGAAAAGCTACCCACTAACTAAAAGTCACTGAAATCTAAGTGAAAAACTTGGATTTTCACAAACACAACAAAAACAAGCCAGTATTCCCATTCCTCCTGGAATGGTGCGAAAATATATATACATCACTGATCACTTTCCTATGCAGCCTCATAACCTCCTTGATCAGAAAATGTTGGATATCACTGAGTTACAGGATGTCACAGCACAGGTTCCTTTATGTGAGTCCTCACTGACCTAAGGACAAAATACTGCCTATTCTTGCAGCCACTCTATTTCTATAATTTTGGTCTGTAAACTTTTGTTGTTAAACATCCGGAAGAAAGGCTTAATGATATTATTACTCTGTAACAGAGGCAGTTGAACTTAACATCACTATCTGTCTGAATATCAATCACTTTAGACATGCCATGGAACTGCTATTTTCCAACAACCATGCATATTCTACAATTTAAATCCCTAAAGAATGTGAAGAAAATTGTCTATGTTTCTGCTGAAATTTAATTATCATACCAAGTTTCAGGAACAGCTTAAAGTGAATGAAGGCCAATAGAAACCAACAGCAAAGTGCATATAAGCCAGAATGACTTGACAGAGACAATAAAGAAGTCATCTTAAAAGTTATAAATCAGTTTCACGAACACTTGAAATAAATTAACTGCTATAAACTCTTACTAATATATAGAATTTTCTTCCTTAATGAAAGAATGGACTAGAAATTTTAGGTATAAGAATATAGCTGCTAAACTTTTGAACAAATAATAGTGAGAAAACTGAACAATCATGTATAATCATGCAAATCTAACATAGACTTTATATGCTTCCACAAAATTAACTAAATGTATCATAGACATGAATGTAAAATATAGACATTCTTAAAAAGAAAACTAGAATATAGGATAAATCATTGATGATTTTCATTTGGTACTGTTTAGAAACAACATCAAATGTGTGATATATGAAAAAAATAACTGGTAAATTGGACTTTTAAAATTAACAACTTATATTAGTATAAAGTATTGCAAATACAAGCCAAAATCAGGAGAAAACTATTTGCAATAGACATACTTGAAAAAGGTCTATTGTATTAGTAAATCAAGAACTTTTATATTTCAACAATAAAAAGATCAAAGAAGTGTGGACCAACAAACTTAATAAAAATCTCACCAAAGATGTAATGATGACAAATCATAGTTAATTTTCCATTCTTGTAACAAATAAGTCAGATGATCAATTTATAAAATGAACAGGCAAAATTAGGCTCAAAGTATTAAGGGTTTCATCTTTTTGCTCTGGATCTTTAATGTGGAAGCACATCATGACCAAGTTCTAGTGTGGTGCAAAACTGTTCAGTAATTGACCAATAATTTTAAAAAAGGTATACTGGGTACCACTTTCCCCTTCAAGGACATATCAATAGCAATTTAAGCACTGTACCACTAGTCCAACACATTAAGACTATTAACAGTGATGTTCTGGGAAACAAAAGTTTCCCACATAGATCCTTGAAGATATGTAAGATACACCATAAAGGAGCATACATCATCAAGGATATGACAATATGTATAATAAAGAGAAATCATTTTATCCATAATAGAATGGTAAATATCCATGAAAATTGATAACACCAAATAATATAAAGATGTAAAGCAACATAAACAGTTATTTGTTCTTGAGTAGAATGCAAAATATTACAGCCATTCAGTTCTGTATTTTTTTACAAAAATGAAACACATTTTTACCATAATAATCTAGCAATAACTCTCTTTGGAATGTATCCAAACTGTATGAAATTGTATGTCAAATCCCAAACTTCTATATACAGACTGGCCAGATAGCTCAGCAGACTAAGGCAGCTGCATAGGCAGAGTGCATGGACCAGGTTTCGATTCCTGGCACCGCATGTCATGCCAGCAGCCCACAGGGCATGCTGAGACAGTGACTGAAACTGGCTGCGGTGGTGTGTGCTTGTAATCCCAGTGCTTGGGAAGCTGAAAACAGGAGGCTCACTACTAGTCCAATCAACACAATGAGATCCT
This sequence comes from Myocastor coypus, assembly GCA_004027025.1. Classification (NCBI taxonomy): domain Eukaryota; kingdom Metazoa; phylum Chordata; class Mammalia; order Rodentia; family Myocastoridae; genus Myocastor; species Myocastor coypus. The sequence goes on along the minus strand of PVJA010026231.1, from coordinate 26,088 downwards.
ATAGACTCTATACTAAATTTAAAAAAACTCTAAAAACTTCTGTGTAGATACTTAAAATAAATATCTTCATTTTTGCCAAATCAGTAATAACTTGCACCATTTCACCATTCCATAGCAAGATGTTCATAATGAGGAAGGTTACTATGTTTAGGAACAGGAAATATATGAAAAAAATATAATTTTCATGAAAATTCTCTATAAGCCTAAATATTTCATGTGTCACTGAATAGACTAAACAATGTAGCAAATAGAGAAAATAATCAGTGTACTTAATGACATCAAAGTATGAATTATATGTGCTGAAATGGAGAATAAAGTTAAAATTGAGCAAAGCCTTAGTTATATGTAGGAGTGTGACAAAAAATCAGTTGTGTCAATGGTATCTCAGAAAAAAAAGGAAGAAAATCTTGATGGTGAAAGACTAGTAAAATGTTGAACATGTGAATATTTCTAAAGTTTAGGAAGCAATGTAGTCTAAAATTTTGTTTAAGAAGCTGAAAAATGCCCAATAAGATAAATCCAATAAAATTCATATCAACATGTAACATAGCTAAAATTCTATTAACTGGAGACTGAGAAAGAAGATAAAGAGAAGTAATACATTACTTATTTTAGTCATACCAATTAGAATGACAGCAGATTCCTCTTTAGAAATTAAGAAGAAGAGAAAGAAGTGGCAAAAAATGTTTACATTCTAAGAGAAAGGCTGATCGAGAATTCCATGTTCAGCAGAGGTATCATTTCAGAATGAAAGGGAGAATTTCAAACATTCTAGAGAAAAGGAGAGCTGAGGAAGATTGTCACTCATAAATTGACCCTAAAACCTGGCTAACCAGAGATTTTTACCTAGAAAATGATGATAAAAAAGGAAACTGAATGTCAGAACAAAAGTACACACACACACACACACACACACACACACACACACACAATTTAAAAATAGGGTCTGTAAATCAGGCTTGCCCAGCAAATAACAACTAATACTACTTGAGTGAGTGTGTGTGTTTGTGTCTGTGTGTGTGTGAGAGAGAGAGAGAAAGAGAGAGAAACGGAGAGGGAGACAGACAGAGATGAAGACAGAGAGACAGAGAGATAAACAGAGAGACAGATACAGACAGGAACAAAAATAGAGGACAATTTTAGGTAACATATACATTGATATTAAATAGTTCCAACATTTTTTCACAGACAAAAATATTATAAGAACTTCAGTTTGGCAAGATACACATTGAGGAGAGCAAGGTGTTTAACTCTAGTCAGAGAGGTAACAGATTAGAATAAAAAGAAGAGTTTGTATTTCAATTTGATCTTTAGAGAAAATTAAAAAAAATAAACTAAGACCCCCCTTTACAGGCAATTAGGCATCAAGAATGCCCCTGTATTTCAGGGAGGACCAGTCCTGCAAATCATTGTGTTAATGTTAAACTCATTCATAGTCATAAGGATGTTTAAACAAATACATGGCATTCCAGAGCACAGAAAAACTGGAAAGGATGTTTAACAATTTTTGGGTAAAACAAGTATATCTTCAGTTTGCTTAAATTGTGATTGATGGTTAATGCAAAAATTATGAACCAGACAAATGTGATCCTTAGTATATTACAAATAATAACTATTCTTCCCTATTTATACAACAGATTTTGGATGGCTTATTTGTTTGCTTATTAATATTAATTAGAAAGAAATAGCAATAAGACAGTTTCACAACAGGTTAATAAGATAGATACAACAAATAATACATAGCATATTGTTGTCTCCGTAGTATTTGTTCGGAGTACAAGATGCAAACATGATATCTTGTCTAAACACTATTAGTACAAATCTTTCTTCTCATTGAAAAAGTAAAAGTAACTGTATATATAGTCCAGTAGTCCATAAGAGTAATGGGTTATCAGCACAACTGGCAATGTTGGAAGCTGTTGACTTGAGCCTTTTACAGCTCAGCGTATTAATATGGTGTGACTTTTTATATCACATAGCTAGATTTTTCTACTGGATGTTTAAGAGCAACACAAAGCAAGACCTGTATAACAAAAACACATAACTTTTATGTATGACAATGTTAGCAGATGTTTTTAAAAAATTAATTATTATGTAACAATAGAAGACACAAAAGTACTGAATAGTACTGAAAGTACTGAACAGTACACAAGAAAATACATGACATAAAATTGTAGAAAATCAATGATTTTAAAAATAAACAAATGGACAATAATACTTGAAAATTTCAAAGTCTCTTTCTCAACAGCTGATTTGATATCAAACAGAAAATCTTGAAAGACATAAAATAACAATACCATTAACCAAATGGATCCCTCGCCAAGTTGAATTTTTCAAATCTTTCCATTCTTCTTTATTTTATTTCTAAAATTAACTGTGATTCTTAACAGAAGTAGCCAATAATACAAAATTAACAGCCTGTAAATTGTTTTCACTTTAAAACATTCTCTGCCAAATCAACTACTTTAACACTCTTAAGGGTGGCTTTGTACAAATTATTGTGGCATGCACACAATGCAACCAACTTAATTCTTATGATATAAGAGGATATCGCTTAACCATATCTGTAGGGATCTGTGGGTCTTATTGCAAATGGTTCTACTCCAGGGAGACACAGCAGTAGGAGTGAGAAAGATAGACAAGAAGATGAAGATACGCTAGGTGATCTCCAGTCTGCCTGATGGGTAAGACTAACTCAATGCACACAAAAACAGTCCTTTCTTTATACTTTTGAAAAGTTTACATCACATGACACAAGGTTGCTTAGCGACTAATAGCTGGCCTGAACCAGACAGGATGTGTTTCTTAGCACTATGGTAGCTTGTTCACTTTAGTCAGTGAGGCCTAGTCCCACCTCCACACACTTGATCAATTTCCTGGCTTCCTGTGGTTCAAAACATATGCCCCTTTTTTGTTTTGTCAATGATGGGTGTTTCCTTGCAGCTGGAGAAGTTATACTTAGAGATGTCTTTAAGGGACCTTTTCATACTTGAAGTCAGTCCAATGATTGTAGGTGCTTGAATTTAATGAAACAAACTCTATATAGTCCAATAGTGCACAGTAGCAGTACGTTTTCAGCACAACTGCTAGTTGTCAATTGTAGTTCACTTGAGCCTTTTACAACTTAGCATATTAGTGTGGCATTACTTTTACACCACATGGCTATACATTTCTGCTGGATGGTTAAGACCAAGTTAAAGCAAGACAAGTATAAATGCAAGTATAAATTTTGCTATCTGATAAGGTCAGCCCAATCTCCTCAGGCTTTATCTTGGAGCCATGTACAGCACTTTGTAGATTTTCTGTCAGTGTCAACCATCTGTATGAGTTATGGCCATTTGTTGGCCAATTTGCTCTCTATGAGAGCCTGAGAGATTTTTTTTCTCTCTAGGTGACTCTCTTTACACATACTATACATTTTTGATCACCTTCCTCTGTGGCCCCACGATCTCTTTGATCAGAATATCTGGGTCATAACTGAGTTACAGGATGCCACAGAAGAAATTCTCTTATGTACTTATTCTTTACTGACCTTGAGGGGCTAGGGTCAAAATATTAGCTGTCCTTTTAGCCATCTATGTCTCTATTTCCTGGTCTGCAACCTTTAGTTTTAACCATCTAGAAGAGAAGTTATTGAAATTGCCTTGTAACAAAGGCAGTAAACTTAACACTACAATTTATCTGAATATTAAACACCTTAGACATAAAATGGAACTGTTATTTTCCAACAAGCATGGATTTTTAACATTTAAATTCCTACAGAATTCTAACAAACAATGATTACACATTTTTACACAAAAGTTTAGAAAACAAATCATATACAACATTGTAGTAGGCCATTCTTGTGATATTTTACAACAAGTTTAAATTTTCACTTTGACATAACTCTTTTAACCAATATCCTTTATCTAATACATATGATTTTTTCACCTAATTATCCTTAAATGAGACATATTACAAGGCTTTTTCTTCTTTTTCTCCATTATATTTTTTAGAATTTAAAAGTCTTATTACAACAAGCAATCTTTAATATTATAGATGTTCTGTACACTTTGAATCATGGCTACATTTAAGACACTGTGAGATCAACAATAATGAGCTGCCATATACATATGCAAACCTATATTTCTTAATTTTGTTGAATATCAAAACCTTTTTTAAAAAGAAACCCCATTGTATTTTTTGAAAGACTCTTATGTTTAAACCAATGACCAATTTATTGAGGGTGTCTCTTAAGAGACTATTGAGATTACTGGGAGTTCTCATTAATGAACTAAAAGGTTTGCTCCACCACTTATTCATCAATAGGACACTCAATAATTAAAAACATTTTCCTAAGGATTTTTTGCTGAATTAATATAAACCTTTTGATAAGCTGTGTACAAACCAGTTTTGAAATGACTTAGGCCAGCTGGGAACTTCATAAAGCATGCTTTTAAGCCTGTATATTCCATGTTGTATTGTGAACAAATGACCAAAAAGGAAAAAGTAAACAACAACAAAATAGGGAACAGTTCACAAAATAACAGGCACATGCACAAATACACCATACACACAAATAACCATCTTTTCATAACCATGAGTGCACTTAAATATTTCTGGTCAGATTAACTTATAGTAATGCTATTGAATTTTTTTATTTTTATAAGGGTAACTAGTCAGATTTTGTTATCAATAAAGAGATCTCATATCAGAAAAATTTTGAAACGGTAAAATCTCTCATCTCTAAATAATATCTATGCCATATATTTAGTAAAATTTTGTTTAGTTATCATTATACATTTTACCATCCATTTAAACCTTAGATGTCTATTGTATCAGTTCCTTCAATAGGTCCCAGGTTGGATCTGGCCTCCTTGTTAACTTTTCTCTCAGACCTGGCATCATGGTGTAGCTTGACAGCATGTTCTTATACCCAAATAGGCCGTTTAATGTTCTCTGGATAAATACAATCATACCCTCTCCCCCCGGTTAGTAGTGGACTGGGTCCCTTCATTGCCCAGTATGGAAATCTCTCTAAAGGACTCTTCTTAGCTTTTTTGTATGTATTTGATGGAATTTCCTTTTTGCTGTTGTACTTCTATTTATTGGAGAACTTAAAAAGATGAGCATGTATACTGTCGAGAGAAGTCTATTATGAGGTGTGAATTTTATAGGGAATGATCCCCTGTTTGTTGTTGCAGCTGAATTTTAATTGAACAGAGTGCACATTCAACAATTCCTTTAGCTTGAGGGTTATAAGGAATCCCTGTGATAAGGGAAATATGAAAAGGCTTACAAAACTTTTGGAAGGTGGCACTTGTATAAGCTGCGCCATTGTCAGGCTTAAGTGTCCTTGGGCAACCAAGGGTACCAAAGGCATCCAAACAGTAAGCAATGACATGTTTAGCTGCTTTGCCAGTGCACTAGCAAATATGAATCCTGAGGAAGTGTTAACTGAAACATCGACCCAATGCAAAGAAACAATTCAGGAATGTGTATGACATCCATCCACCACAGATGATTGGGGTATAATCCCTGAGAGATGCCTCCGGTGGAAGGCGAGGCTAAGGGTTTTATACATGAAGCGCATTGTTTAACAATCTTCCAGGGCTGTGATCAAGTCAAATGAAACTGTTTGCATAAGGCAGAAGTATTTTGATGAAAAGTGGCATGAGATACAGAAGCTTGTTGAATGGCATCTGAAGGAGTAATAGTCCCAGCACCCAGCAATCTATCTATGCTAGCATTTCCTTCAGTGAGGGGTCCTGGCAGTTGAGAATGAGAGCATATATGATCAATAAAACATGAAACATGACATGATTCTATGACAACCTGGAGAGTGTGGAGCAAATGAAAAAGATCTTCTTGACCAGTGTGAATAGTGGCAGTTTCAATGTAGCACATTACACCACAGACATAAGAACTGTCTGAAAATAGGTTAAGAGGACTGGAGAGATGATATTATAATACCCCTATTACTGCTTGAAGTCAGTCTTTTGTGCAGAAGAGAAACCTATGTCCTGTATTCTTGAAAAGAATGCTGTTACATAATCTCCTTGACCAGAAGCCGACCCATCCATGAAGATGGAGATACCACGTACTATAGGGGATAATCTTGTTCTTGAAGGGAACACAATGGGTATAAGAGAGCCAAATTGTATTAATTTAACTGCAGGATAATGGCAGTCAATAATATCAGTGAAGTTAGCCAGTGCAGATAGCCAAAAAGATGAAAATTGCCATGGCAATTTTTGCTCAACTGAAGAGAAAGGAACAATAATAGTATGTATCTTATGACCCAGGAGCTGAATTACACGAGTTCATCCATGTGCAGTCAGTTTTGTGACAGCATCATGAAAGTAACAGGTTTATGTGGAGTTTGTGGCATGTGTATGTATTGTAAAGGACTCTGAGACTGCCAAAGAACCCCAGTGGGCATATACTGAGTTGGAAAAATAATTAAAAGTATTGGCAAAGGTGGATCAACTCGGGAGAGCTGAGCATTAGAAAGAGCCTGATTAACTTTACTTAAGGCAGTCTTAGCGTCTGGTTTAACTATTCTTTTAGAAGTAGGGGCTGAGTCTCCCTTAAGAACGACAAAAAGAAGACTTAACTCAAGCATAGTTAGCTTAAAAGATGGGCAGAGGCAATTAATGTTACCAAGTAGAATCAGAAAACACTTTAGGGCTGTAAGATGTTTAATGTGGATCTGAACAGTTTGGGGAACAATGTGCCTTTGATGAATAAGGTGTTCTAAATATGAAAAGGGTGCCATAGTTTACTAGGCCTGCATTGTGGAGGGTATTATCTATTGAATAAATATTTAATGTAATATGGATGGTGATTCATGTGCCAAAAGAATGACATCTGTGCAATGAAAAATACACACTGATGGATAGGCCTGTCGCACTGACTGAATCACTGCAGCCACAAACTCATGGCAAAGGGTTGGACTATCTGCCATACCTTGTGGGAGACAACACCACTGAAAATGACACAGATTGGTCTGTTTATTTACAGAGTGTAAACTAAAAGCAAAACGTTTTTTATCTTCTGTGTGGAGAGGGATAGAGAAGAGACAGTCTTTTAAGTCAACTACCAAAAGGGAAAAATGTAAAAGAATAGCTACAGGAGTAGGCAATCCCTGTTGCAGTGTTCCCATTGCTTCCATGGTGCAATTGACTGCTTGTAAGTCCTGTAGCACCCTCCGTTTTACAGATCTTTCTTTTATTACAAAAATTGGAGTATTCCAAGGACTATTGGAATGTTCTAGGTACCCTGTCATCAGCTGTTCTTCAATCAGAGTATGAGCTGCTATGATCTTCTCCTGAGTTAGGGACCACTGATCAACCCAAACAGGGTCATCAGATATCTAAGATATCTTGCATGCCATCTGTTGCATCAAAGAAAAGCTCAAGACCCTTCCTGAAAGTGTGAGGATGAGTAGCCTATACCAAAACAGTCTCTGTTAGGAACAACTAAAAGAGGTTCTTTTCTCCCTTTGGAATTTTTACCAAGCCTTGATTGGGAAGAAAACCTTACTGTAACATCTAATGTGTCACCAGGGAGTTAGGACTGGGCAAAAATGCTCCCATAGTCTGTAAAATGTCACAATCACATAGATTGACTGGGATATGGGGGAGAACATAGGGAGAAAAATGTCCAGAATGGCCTTACGTATCCCTCCAATTTACCAAATTAGGACCGGTGGTATAGCTCAGCGCATTTAACGCTTGCTTAGAGAAGCGCAGGGGCCAGGGCTCAGTTCCTGGCCCCACCTGCCACATGGGCCCCACTCTTGAGTGCTCTGACCCAGCGATGGAGTCCCAGCAATGGAGTCTGGGTGTGGTGGCGTGTCTGTAATCCCAGCACTTGGGAGGTACAAACAGGAGGATCACTATGAGTTAGTCGTGAGACCCTAAAAAAAAAGGACAGAAGTGGACACAAATTAGCACTTGTGCAAGGGTAAGAAACCTTGACTACCCCTTGTAAGGTTGTAGTGGCCTTATCCAGAGGTCATGGCCCAGGCCAATGATGCTGAGCTATAACTGAAACATCTGCACCCATGCCCAGTATCCCTTTAAATGCTTTTCATTCAATAGTTAACTCTATCTCTGGACGATTTTGTTTAATCTGGTGGACCCTGTAAGTATTAGGAGATCTAAAACCCTTGAATTGCTATTCCTTGTTTATCAAACTTTCAAAATTTTCCAAGGGAAAAATGAACAATTGAGCAATGGGAGTATCTGGAATGATTTGAGCAATGGCTTGGATAGACTGGACAATAACTGTGATTTCTCCAGTATAATTAGCTTCAACCACACCAACCAAAACTTGTAGGCCTCTTAAATTGAGACAACAGAGACCTAGCAAGATTCCACTGTACCTGGAGGCATAGGTCTGTAGACTCCAGTAGGAATAATTTGGGCCCCCATATCAGGAGTCAATAGAAGTCTGCAGGAGGAACTGAGGTCTGATTCTCCACTATTGGTTGTCACCCCCCAGAGATCAAGGATGCTTGTGGTGGGGGAGGGAAAACAGCCCCCACCGTTCGACAGGGCTCAGGTAGGGAACATCGGAAGTTACCCTGAATGGGTCGGCCTTCCACATCAGTTTTAGATTTGTACTCACTTGCCCGGTGGTACCCTCATCTCTATCTAGCACATGGATTGAATCGTTTGATTAAGGAGACAGGCTGAGTTGTCTTTAGTTCAGCAGAACAATTTTGGGCAATATGTCCCTCATCCCCATAAGGGAAACAAACAACCTTACTTTGTCCTCTGTGTTTTGATTGTGGATGAATAGCCTCAGACATAGCTGCTGCCAAGAGAGCACCCTGTACATAGGAGGGGACAATATTCGCACAAATACGAATCATCCAGGCAGTGTAGCTCACCATTTATGTGCTCTTAAAGCCTCCTTACACCGTTTATTTGTATTTTTAAAGGGCAACTTTTTTTTTGTCTTTTTTAGACAGGGTCTCGCTATGCATTTCAAGCTGGCCTTGAGCTTACTTTTGTAGCCCAGGCTGGTCTTGAACTCACGCTGATCCTCCTGCCTCAGCCTCCCCAGTGCTGGTATTATAGTCGTGCACTACCACGCCCAGCTCAAAGGTCAACTGTTGAACTATTAATTTGCCAGCTTCTGTGTCTCAGTAGCTTCTAACAAACGTGCAGCAAAATCTTGGAAAGGTTCATTAGGGCCTTGCTTAATAGAAGTCAAGTTAAAGGATGTTTCTGTCTTATAAGGGAGTTCCCTCTAGGCTCTAACAGCAGCTATTTTAGTTTGCTCATATATTTGCAATGCAAAGGTCAGTGGATGGTTTGTGCTAGCAAAACCACCCTCTGCTATTAGCAAGTCTTTTGTAATGGATAAATTGTGAACCATATTTCCCGCCTGTTTCCTGGTATAAGTAAAGAAATTTTCTTTCCTCAATAGTCTCCTGGATTCAATCTTGTTTTAGCTATTCCTTTTAACTCATTTGGTGCCATAGTGTGTTGTGGTAGCATTTCTACTAAACTCAAAGTGAAGGGAGTAGTGGGGCCATAAGTAGCAACTAGTTTTAATTTCTTTTTTTTTAAAGAATTTTTCATTTTATTTATTTTATTTTATTTTCTTGTTTCAGAACTTTTGTTTGTTTATTTGTTTATTTATTTTTATGGCCGGCTCAGCCTGCCCTGAGGGCAGGGCTGGCACAGCATGTGGTGCCGGGTATTGAACCACAGTACCTGCAGCCACCTAAGCTTTCCTAAGCAGGCGCTTTAGACCACTGAGCCATCCTGCTGGGCCCTAGTTTTAATTGCTAAGGTTTTAAAACATAGGGATTCATGAAGACCTACAACTTAGTTTCAACCTGTGACTCAGTGAAATTTTCCTGAGCTACTTTTGTCAGGATTGTAGCTTGCAGCCCCATAAAATCCATTGGGCATTTCAGTTTTGCCCAGATATTAGCCATAGACACTATCTTGAGCCTAACAAATTTGCGATGCCAGCAACATGCATAAGCAGTGCCAAGGCCAGAGGATGCCATGGTCGTGACCCTCCTACATAGCACCAGACACACGGGACTGTACTTGGCAGTACACACCAACCTCTGCGGCTGGATCAGGCAAACAGATAGGCAGGCAGCTAGGGAATCCCAGGTGGGTTTGCCTAAGATCTGAGCACAGAGGCCTTCTGGAGCTCAGTTTGTACCCCTACCCTGGGCCGCACTATACTGCTTGGAATCAATGTCCTGACATTTAAAAGAAGTTTTTCTTTTGTTTTCTAATTGGGCAAAGCTAGAAGGTTTAAGCTCTACTTGCTGTACATGTGCTCTATTCCCCTTGTCTCCTTTGGGACGTGACTTCAAAACAGTACTACACACTAAGTCTTTTATACTACTCTTAGAAAGTAGCACAAATACGACCTGCCCCCCCCCAAAAAAACAACAACAGTTTTATATACATCTTTCAACATCTACCAAACTGAAAACTTTTTCTCATTGTTAATGCAATTAAATCTCTGTTAGGCTTTACTCTAGCCTCTTTCCTCTTCGTGCTCCATAATCTCTCTGGCCCTAGTGAGCCCGTTCCTGGCCCTAGTCAGCCCCATTCCCAAGTTTTACACTTAGTGAACCAACACCCATGCACTTTTGTGAGGGCAACTGCTGGTTCTAACAACTCCACTTACCCCTCCCTTTATATGCGCTTTTTGGAAGTGGTTCCTCCACCCACACTTACCTCCTATTGGGGTCCCTGTTCAGGTGCCAAATGTAGGGACCCATTGGTCTTACTAGGAGCAGTTCTACCCCATGGAGACAGGGCAGTAGGAATGAGAGAGACAGGAAGATGAAAAGCTGGGCTAGGTGGTCACCAGTCTACCTGATGGGCAAGACTAACTCAATGCACATAATAATGATCCCTTATTTATACCTTTACAAAGTTTGTATCACATGACATAAGGTTGCTTAATGACTAATAGCTGGCCTGAACCAGACAGGACGTTTTTCTCAGCACTGGGATAGCTTGTTTTCTTTAGGCGCTGAGGCCTATTCCCAGCTACACATACTTAATCAATTTCCTGGTTTCCGGCGGCTACCAAAACATATCTCAAATAGAATCCTCATTTTACTCAAAAACTAATTTTTTCTTCCCACCGTCCTCAGCTTTCACCAGACAAACCTGTACGACTCAGTTTATAGTACATGTTTTCCTCATTTTCTAGTCCGTCTCTATGGTCTCTCCTTCTGCCTCAAATACAACAGCAAATGTACCTCCCCAATTTTATGTGTAGTTACACTATTCCTGCTCTCAGTATCAACTTTCCGCATTAACTCATGATATAATTCATATCTAGATGTCTACAAGAGCCTCATACAATAATAGGTTGGTTTTCAAAGATGATTAGAGTATATGACTTTATGGTTGATTAGGATGTGAGGTCTCATTGGAAGATGCAGCCCATTCAGTGATATGTTTTAGAAGGGTTGAACTCCCTCCTTGATACTTTCTTGATGCTCTTTGCTTCCTGTCCATCATGTTGGGAGTAGCATTCCTTCACTAGGCCTCTCTGCCATTTGGTTCTCCTGTGGAAGCAGCAGATTAAGGGCTGAATCCTCTACAAACAGTGAGACACAATAGCTCTTCCATCATTTAACTTGTGCATTTCAGATGTTATGTCACAGAAAAGAATCTAAGACAATGTCATTTTCATTACTATAATGAAATCTCTGAAGTAGGTAACTTAAAAAAAGAGAGGTTTGGGCCCGGCGGGATGGCTCAGTTGTCTAAAGCGCCTGCTTGGGGAAGCTTGGCGGCTTCAGGGACCCTGGTTCAATGCGCGGCACCACATGCTGTGCCAGCCCTGCCCTCGGGGCGGGCTGAGCCGGCCATAAAGATGGGTGAATAAACAAAGGTTCTGAAACAAGAATAAAAATAATAAAAAAATTCTTAAAAAAAAGAGAGGTTTATTTAGTTTATAGTTTGAAAGAGTGAAAGACCAAACATCATAGCATAGACTCATAAGGGCTCTATGGTTGTAAGGAGCTCAGAGAGGAAGAAGATTCATATGGCAATGGAAGAAGTACAGAGGAACTCAGGGTTAAGCCTTAAGTTTTTATAACAAATTTTTCTCATAAGAACCCACTCCAGGAGACCAGTAGTTCCTGTTGAGGGGACTACCATCAATTAACTAAGGAAATCCCACTAAACCTCACTTTTTAAATTTTCTGCTATCTCCCAATACTATCATGATAGAAATCAAGCCTCCAACCTATGAACCTTTGTGGAGGCAAAGACATCAAAATTATGAAAGATACTATCATTTAATCACTTTCAAAATGCCACACATCTTCATATTAATGCCCTTGGAAGTTTCCCCATGAATTCTGAGGAAGCCATAATCATTCCAACTACAACACTATTTTTAAGTTATCATCTGAAAATTTGAAGATTTCACAAACGGGACTTCTCTGATGATTCATGCTCTAATGAAATGTAATAGGTAAATGCTAATTATAGTGTATAAATTTATTTTATTTAATGTTTGAAATATTAGCAAGTAAAAACAGCCCTGAAAGCTGAAGTCATATGTTAAAATTTAGTCACAATTCAGTGACTAGTTTTATACTAGTTAGGAAACAATTTGGTTATCTTATAGAAACATTTGGTAATTTTTTTTTCTTGCAAACTCGAGTTGGATGACAAACACAACTATATCCATCTTTCCTGCATGAACACAAATGGGTCCATCTTTTCCAAAATCATAAAACTTATTAACAGCATGAACAGAGGCAGCACACAGTGACTATTTACACCAAATCTCAGAAAAACATTCTATTGTGTTTTCACCATTATATAATTATTTATAGAAACATTTGCCTTTACTTCACAGTGATAAATATCTAAGTGATGAACATCATATATACACATACACATATATATGTATATATATATATATATGTGTATATATATATTATATGAAATATATTGTGTTCATATATATTCTGGCTATAACTGACAGGAGAAGATAAATATGTAAAAAAATTGAATAAATTAATACTAATCAGCTACTTAATATGTACTTCTTCATGAAACTACATACTAAGAAATATGCATAGCCTCTATTATTGACTACGGTCAGCTGATTAGTTTTACTGGTAATTTCTTAGAGTCATCAGATTTAACCAACCAAAAATTCAAAGATGTCAGCTGGGAATGGTGACATAAACCTGTAATCCCACCAATTGGAGGCTAAGGCAGAAGGATGACCATAAGTTTGAGGCCACCCTTGACTAAATAGTGAGATCAAGGTCAGCTTAAACTACACAGTGAGAAAGTGTTTCACTTTCTCCTCTCCCCCAGAATTCAAAACTGTGAAAAACTGCTAAATCAAGATTCAGGTTTTTTGGGCCAGGCAAATAGCTCAGTGGATTAAAGTGCCTGTAAACAGGTTCAGGGGCTGGAGATTTGATCCTCCTGCCTGCTGTGCCAGGCCTGCCCCCAGGTCACACTGAGCCTGCAATTGAAACTGGTTGTGGTAATACATGCCTGTAATCCCAGCTCCAGGGAGGCTGTAAATAGGCACATCTCTACAAGTCTGATCTAGTAGTGAGACCCTGAACACCCTGTAAACCCTTCCCTAAAATTAAAAAAAATCAGCTTATCGTACTTCCAATATTAGATAAAAATTTAAAGCCATGAGATTTTGTATGGTTTCTTAGAAAGAAAGAAGAGAAAGTTTAATTTTTAATGTTAATTATATGCGAACAGAATAAAGCTCACATTATCTTATATATTTTAGGGGTTTTCCATTTACATCTTCATTTACATTTAATGTCACCTATTTTTCATATACTAACTGCCTGGATTATTAAACTTGTAATTTATTTCTAAGATGCTTCGTTAATGAGAGAATAAAAGCATATTAACAATTGTTATATAAATAGAAAAACTTTTCTTATGTTTTTATTCTGGATTTCCCATTAATAGAATTCACCTATTTGTTTCATATGACTATATATTTCTTTTTTATATTATTAAAATACTAACAACTAGACCCAGTTATCAAGAATGACTAAACCCTGAACTTATATTCCTTTGGCATTCTTTTGAAAGTAAACTGTTAGTTCTGTTCCCCTCTTGGACAGAAGCTTTCTTTCCCAATATATATTCTATTCTACACCTCAAAATAATAAATAAATAAATAAATAAATAAATAAATAAATAAATAAATGAATAAATAAAACTAGTTAGTTGCATTCTATTTTATTTGCCCCAAATGATTCAGATCAGAATAACGGTTATACAAATTGTCTACAATTGTACTTCATCTAAATACAATATTGAAGTTAGAATTTCAACCTAGTAAACCATAATTCAGCTTTTAGAAGCTATTGAGTACCATTAAGGGTTTGAAACTTTACTCAGCCTGAAAGTTAGCAAGTTGGCTTGCCAAGGTATCATAAATGCTGCTAGAAAATAAGAAAATGCTGGATCAAAGAAAGTATGTACTAATATACACAGAAATAGTAATAGCCAAAATATTAGAATTTTCAGTTTCCTTGAATTCTAATTCCCAGTCCACAGCAGGAAAGGAAACAGGTGACATTTATGCATAAGGTAGGTTGCCTTATAGGAGAAATTTTTGGCTAAGAGCAAGCAAATCTTTTATAATAAGCACTCTCTGGTCATTACTTAAAAATAAATATTATTTTTCTGTGTTTTTCACTCTAAAAATATATTTAGAAGACTATATTGTTCTACAGATGTACCTTTATTTGAAATGAATGTAAGAAATAACAGACCCATGGAAAATTTCCTCCCAACCTAAATATATCTGCATATTATATTTTAACAGCAATAGTCACATACTATATACATGTACTATTCATTGTATTAACAGTGTTTTTAATAGTTTTCTTCCAATTTAATTTTCGATTTTCTTCCCATATCAATCTGTGTTAAAGACAATTATTATTGTCTTCATTTCATAGGTGATGATACAAAAAATAGTATTTCCAGAGGTCACACAGATAATGAGTGCCAGAATTGGGCCATAAACAGCTAAAATAGCCGGACGCGGTGGCGCACGCCTGTAATCCCAGCACTCGGGAGGCTGAGGCAGGAGGATCGGTGCGAGTTCGAGACCAGCCTGGGCTACCAAAGTGAGCTCAAGGCCAGCCTGAACTGCATAGCGAGACCCTGTCTCAAAAAAAAAAGACAAAAAAAAATAAATAAATAAATAAAAATAAACAGCTAAAATAAATTCTACCTGATTTCTTTGTTTTCTCTGCCACACTGCCGTGATGTTATAAAATATCTCATGTTATGTGATATTATAAAATGTATTCATTCTTAAAATTCACCAGGTCTTTATGTCTTGAGGACATTTGCGACTTCATTTGCCTTTACCACCAAGCTAAGAAAGTACTGAACAGTTAGTACAATGTATTGTATCAGAAGAACCTTAAGAAGGAACATAGTGTCATTATGCTTGTATCACAGTAGATATGAAGATTTTCAGCTGGGTTTCATATCATTGATAACCTCGTCATGAGAACTTTGACATGCTCCAGTTTCTGTCTTTTAGTTTCTCAATGTATATCTGTCACTGTCATTATATTTGTTATTGGTCTTTCAAATTGATTTGACTTAATTTCACTTTTAATTAACGTAGTTTTACTAATGTATACCTGAGTCTTCATACTGCAACAAATATATATTTATTTTTTATTTATTTTTTTTTTTTTTGGCTTTTTGAGGCAGGGTCTCGATATGAAGTTCAGGCTGGCCTTGAGCTCACTTTTGTAGCCCAGGCTGGTCTCGAACTCACACCAATCCTCCTGCCTCAGCCTCCCAAGTGCTGGGATTACAGGCGTGAGCCACCATGCCCGGCAACAAATATATTTTTGAAGGTTCTATAAACTATTAAATTGAATTTCATGCATTATCTTTCTGTACTCTTCTACTTATCCACCATTACAGTGAAAAATGAACACTGTCAAAATTATGAAATGAGGTAAGTTTGACTTGAATTGTTATTAATTAATCCATAATGATCCTTTGTAAGCACTAGTCCATATCTAAATTCTCATTAAAGCTTTTGACAGTAATTAGTTTTTATTAATAACTGTAATAGCTTCCTTATTGTCTACTGAAAAGAATGACTGACAGAAAATTGCATGACAAGTGAACTGTGCAACAAAATTATGTATGTTCGTGCATCTGTGTGCCTTTGGGACAAAATGTGAAGGTTTATGATATTGTATAAGGAATACAGAGTTTTTACACATACACTCCAGTGTTTGAAACAGTACAGTGCAAAAGAAAGCTAGAGAATCAGTGACCAGTTTACAGTGAGTTGTAAGAAATAGGAGCCTCAGAAGTCAGTTTGGGATTAGACACCCACAAGACTTGGCACAGAGGAAATATTTAACTATTTTATCTCTTTATGGTAATGGAAATGGGGGGAAGGTAAAACAACATATATAAATTAAAGAATCAATATTTATACATGATTATAATATGCAGGCATTATTTACGTCATTATCAAATGAAAGTCCAGAATATTCGGCATGCATCAGTTGTAATTTTGAACATTGTGTGGATAGTTAATGATAGAAAAACTTTCACATGCAAGAATATTATTATGATTAAGGCAGTTTTAAGAAGAGTATATTTTTGCCAAACAACGTGGCATACACCAAAAAATGCCAACAATCTCAGAGGCTGAGGCAGGAAGACCAAAATTCAAGCTAAGGCTGCTCAATTGAGCAACATTCTTTCTCAAAATGACAAAGAAAAATGTCTGAGGACAGAACCCAGTGCAAAGTTCCTTTGTTCAGTCACCAGTTACCACGTGCAAAATGTCTCATTTTTAACTACATAAACTGAAGACTTCACAAATGGGCAGATGGGGTATAGATAGGGCAGGATTTGTCACAGGCTGGTAGTGTTTTAGGATTGCTGATCAATGAATACCTGAGTGCTCATTATATTTTCCTGTTCATATTTTTACGTGTTAAGAATTCTTCATAATAAACAAAGAAAATAGATAAATAGCTTCACTAAAATTAGGGAGAAGAGTAAGTTAAATTTGAAGACCATGGAAAAAAAGCAAATAAGCTACCATGATGTCAGAAATTCTTTTAAAACACGGGAGATTTGAAGAGTAGCGCAAATGTATAACAGTCTCTATAAGACAAGCATAAGAAAAGACAATTTGTTATGCCATAAATTTCTCTGAAATCATGTTCTTCCACATTTGATAATCATTGTCAATGTCACATAGGACAGCAATTTAGTTGTATTTAATGTCAATTACACAGTCCTCACTTTTGATGCAAGCTTACTTACTCTTGCAAAGTTTTGAGGAAGTTAACATTTCTAATCAACTCAAAGGTTTACTTCAGATTTTGTTGGTCTTAATTATTGACTACCCAGAAGTATGTTTTTCACTTGAAAGGTCTCTATTTCGTATAATGATTTTTTTATATTTTTGGAATACACTTGCTAATATAAAACCCTTCTTTTATTTCCTTAGGACATGCATTGTTGAATATGGCAGAAACCTTTTCCTACCTTATATGTTGATTCAATCATGTAAGCTTAAGCAGGTTTAACCAAAAAAAATATTAAAATGATTTTGGAATTTGTAGGTTTGACCAAAAACACAGCTGAAGCAATTGTGGTAAAGACATAGGTAGTTGTCAATCAATCAATCAATCAAGAAGATGGCTACAAAATTGATCTTAACTGATTGTTGATATGAATGGAACAACTAGCAAGAAAACGCTTTCACCCGGGTTGGTTATTTTAATTACTGAATGGGTTCCGCAGTGATTCAGGTTTGAGTGACAAACTGCTGCTGAGGATACAATTGAATCAGCTAGTGAAGGATGTATGTTTGCATATGATTTACGTAAGAAATCACATAGAGAGGGAGTATATAATAATTGTGAAACACATGTACCTAAAAGGACTTTTATATGGGGTCTAATTAACTTTCAGCAAAATCATATTACATATTGTTGTCCAGATTTCATGTTGATGAACTGTTACTCAAAGTAATAAGGTTTAATGCCTTAACCAAATTCATTCATTTGTTCCATGTTTGAAATGAAGCTTCAATTTTAATTCAGTTTTCTATTATTTTCCAATTTCCATCTGCAAATACTCAGTCAATATTTCATACCTATATTATTGGTAAAACTTAACCATTAATTTGTATTTAAAAAACTAGATTGTCATCTTTTACAGTTATTGAAATTAAAGATGATGTTTTCTTGCAAGTAATAAAGAAAAGAGGCTTATTTTGGCTTATAATTCTCAAAAAGACAAGTCCAAGAGCATAGCACTGGTATCAGTCTGTTTCTGGTAGCAGCTTCATGCTGCTTTACAATAGAAAAGGAAGAGAATATAAAATTGAAGCATGTGTACAAGAAAGAGTTAGGAGAGGCTGTTTATCTCAACTCATGCTTGTAGTAACTAATCCTGCCTCAGGAGTCTTAACTCACTCCCAAGAAATCTAATTCAATATTTAAACAACTAATACAATGTCTGCAAAAAGACCGCCATTCTTGAGGGTATTGTGTCCAGGTCTAAATGACCTTCCAGGATCCATGTTTTAAAGGACTGATCAAATCTTCATATCACTGTGCTGAGATAAAGACACCAGCACTTTTTAGGCATAAATGATTTCCAAATACTAGTACCTGGGAACTTTTCAAAACTACAATTTATTAGTCCTAATCCCAGACCAATAAATTGTAGAGCAGAAAGTATGGAATGTTATCTAGTGTTTTTTCTTCACAAACTTCGTGTTCATCCTAATGTAGGCAGAAGTAAGAAACACAATTCTCTCCAGTAATGGACTATCTGGTAGGTGACCAATATAATGTCATAACAACATAATAAAAGCTAATAATAAACTTGTTGCACTAATTCTAGTTCAGTGGATGACTTACAAATTCTATTTTAATGAATCCTTTTGAACTAAATGAAAAGAAATGTGAACAATTCTTTCTGACAAAGGATTTCACCTTATTAGATAAAAACCCTGTCCTTCTGACATGCTTCAAGACAATGTAGATATTCTTGACCTATTTATTTTAGTTGTCACATATCCTCCTGATGAGTTTTGTACAACCAGATATTTTTAGTTTAATTTTTCATACTATCATCATTTTAACATTATAAGCACTCCTTTCTTTCAGTATTCACTGGATCATTCATTATCATAAATCAGTTTCAAAGAAAAAAAAAAAAGTAATGTGGATTTAGAAAGGTTAATGTTTAGTTGTTTGATCAATCTTATATACCTATATGTATTAATCTAAACTGATCCGATGATGAAAATATGTAATATAACCATTGTTAAATTTAAACAATAAAAGAATTGGAAAAAAAATCAGTTTCTAACATAATTGTTATCACTATTTTGAATATTTACACACCTGAGCTCCTCATAAAATATTCTTATATATATCCTAAGAATTTGGTTACTTCTACATATTGTCATGACATTCCCTTCATTAATTATAACTTTCTCTGTGCATGAAATACTAATGCTCATAAAAATATACATGAAACTATTAAATATATATATATATATATATATATAATAGTGATTATATATTCTTAGGAGTAGAAACATATTAAGAAGGGCTATTCATTAAACTACTCACTGCACTGAAACTCTGAAAACACAGGTTTGTGGCCTAACCTCTTTAAATGACAACCACTGGGATGCCTAGTACCTTGCGTTCAGCCCACAATAATTTCTCAGCTTTTTAAAATGGTTTTTAATCCACTTCCAGGGTTGTGAGCACTTCCGCATGGACCAATTATTCTGATCCAAAAACTCCCTCAGTATTAAAATTCTTAGACTCACAGGGCGTGGTAGCGCATGCCTGTAATCCCAGCACTCGGGAGGCTTAGGCAGGAGGATCAGTGCAAGTTCCAGACCAGCCTGGGCTACCAAAGTGAACTCAAGGCCAGCCTGAACTGCATAGCAAGACCCTGTCTCAAAAAAAAAATCATACACTCCTAGGAATTCCTAATGGTAACCAAGCCACAGATGTTAGTGGGAGGTGTGAATACATTTATTTTCTCTTTAGATAAGTATCTACTTGAGTACAATGCCTTGTAACATAAAAGTTTACAAAGTGGCAAGTAGATGACAGGAGCAGATCCCTAGCTTCTATATCAGGGTAGGTTTTGCCTGTGTTGCTTCTTTCTAACGTAAAAGTACAAAGTGTAAAGTGTAATATTTTATATTTTGAGCATGTCCTTCTGGGTCACTATTGTCAGAAAGTAGATTTTTAACATATGAACAGGGAATACATTTTATTTAATAGTCTCTTAAAATTATTTATAATTTTTAACACAGAGACTTATGGCATATAGTCCTTTATTTGTCCTCTTCTTTCAAGTTCCACATACATTATAAATGTCCTCAGAGAAGGTACAGTTATCAAATGCTAGTTAATATTTGCTTTGCTGGAAGTAACATAATAATGTCAGAAGAAGATAATTTTCTTAGTTACTCTCCTCTCATTGCTGGGACAAATACTCGACCCTCAAAATGAAGGAACGAAAGGTTTATTTAGCTCACAGTTACTGGAGGTATCAGTCGGTGCTTGGCTGCTCTAAGGCAGAGCAACACATGGCAGAGAACGAACTTTCATGGTGGCAGCAAAGATTAAGAGAGCAAAAGGAGGACTAGCAGTGGCTAAAGCAGCTATTCTTCCTTCATTAAATCGAAATGCAAGTTATACGCCCCAGGGCAGGTGCAGTATTCACACCCACAATAATCAATCACAAACTCCAGAAGCTGCCCCATGACTGCATGAGGCTTTGAGGGGACACCTATACACAAACCATAACAATGACATTCTGGTTATCAGAGCCTTCATAAGTACATCATAGATTTATATGACTTCTTAACTTTCCACTTATAGATATCCTAAAACAAAAAGAGTACATTCAAAAGTTATTACTCAAATTTAATAATGTATTTAGCTTTCAAATTCTGAGTACTTCTGAAGTGAAACTTATGGCACTTAATTCTAAAACTGTCTCTATTTAGTAAACATCAGTTATGTTCTCAAGATGAAAGATAATTTTCAGTTTCTGTTCAGCTTAGTTCTTGTAGTATTATAACAATAACAACATAATATAATGTTGTATAGTGTAATAATGTAAGTAATAAAAATAAGTATGTTAATGGAACTAGGGCCTTGCCTCTTTCCTGTGTTTCTACATTGTGAGTAACTAAAGTGGGAATATCAGTTTAAACCTAGCCTGGGCAATTTAGCAAATTATTGATTCCTTACCTTAAAATGAGAAATGAAAAAGGATTCCTTGCTGCAGTCAGTTAAGCCGACTGGGCTCCCTGCTGGTGGGTGCCCAGTGTGCAGTGGCTGCACACACTAACCTCCTTGGTAGTGTACGTAGCCTGTTGCTTGTACGGGTTGCCTTAAGGAACCTTGGAGACACTCCTCCTGGTGCATGTTCTGTGCATCTGACCTCTTGCCATCCCCAAACCAGGCTCCAGACTGGCATGTGGGGTGCCTCTGGGAAACCCCAGCGCACAGTGGCAAGGGTTCGCATTGGACAGGTCATCATGTCTTTCCACACCAAGCTGTAGAACAAGGAACATGATTGAGGCCCTATGTAGGGCAATGTTTAAGTTCCTTGGTCATCAGAAGATCTACATCTCCAAAAAGTGGGGCTTCACCAAGTTCAACGCAGATGAATTTGAAGACATGGTGGCCAAGAAGTGCTTCATCCCTGATTGCTGTGGGGTGAAATGCATCCCGAATCGCGGTCCCCTGGACAAGTGGCGAGCCCTGCACTCCTGAAGGCTTCCACTGTGCCACCCCCAGCAAATTCATGAATAAATGTTCTCTTCTCTTAAAAAAATCATTTTGGTTAAACAAATGGAAGTTCATTTCAGTTAAATAAATTGATTAAAGCAAAAAAGAAAAAAGAAAAGAAAAAAAGGATTCCTTAATCTTAAAATAATAAGTGAAGTGTTGAAGATACACCTCAGTTTAAAGGCCTTGGGCTTAATTTGTGGTTCCATGAAACGGAATATTAATGCCATTAATATAGCACAATGTGTACAATATCCAGAACAAGTAGAGCTTTCATGTTAAGGGTGTTCTAAGCTAGGCAAATTTTTGTGGGGATTTTGTATACTGTCATACTTATACCTTCTATTGAGAGTAACCAAGATTTGAAATACAATATTTGTATTTCATTAGTGTTTCTGTCTATCTTCTTTCTAAATTCAGAAATACAGTCAAGCTATTATAGTCCTACAAAGGTGCCTTGAAAAACATTGTTCTTTCAATCTCAAGATGTTGCAGATATCTGCAAGATGATGCAGAAATGAACAACGTGAAATTAATAGGAATCAACAAGAAAGAATGAGTCAATAAAATGATATAAATAGAATATGGGAGAAGTAAAAGCAGAAATCTTCACAAACATGAGAAAACAATTGGAAGTTCAGTTAACTGAAGCATACAGAACTTCAAAAACATCCATCAGACTAAAAATACACCCAGACATAATAGTCAAGATCCCTGAAGTCCAGTAGAAGAACAATATACTGAAGGAGACCAGAGAAAAGAAACAGATCACATTTAGAGGAAAACCCATCAGAACAATGGCAGATTTATCTTCACAAACCATGAACTCAAGAAGAGCATGGAGCAGAGTGCTTCAAGTTGTCCATAAAAACAAATTCCAAGCCAGACTGCTATGCCCTGCAAATCTCTCTTTCAAGTATGAGGAAGAATTGAAATACTTTCATCACAAGGAACAACTAAAGAATTTCATGATGTCAAAGCTAACCTTACATATACCACTAAAAAAATATTTCAGGAGAAGACCAAATTGAACTGATCTCTACAAATGATACAATAAAAAACCCCACCAAATCGGGCAACAAATTAAACAGGAGAAAAAAGAGTAAACAGTAGTAAGTGAAACATACCTCAATCATAAGTCACTACATTTGAATTATAACCATTGATGTAAATGAACTCAACTCTCCAATTAAAAGAAATAGAGTAGAACAGTAGATAAGGAAGCAAAATCCAACAATATGCTTCATACAAGAAACACACTTAACTCTTAAAGAACTTCATAGGCTAAAAGTTAAAGGATGGAAAACAATACTAAATGTACCAGTACCTCTAAAAAAAAGGCAGAGGTAGCAATCCTGTTTGCAGACAGTCTACACTTGAAAACAAGAATAGTCAAATGAAATAAATAAGGCCACTACATACTGGTTAGGGGAAATTTTCAAAATGGAGAGGTAACTCTCATAAATATGTATGCATCCAACACTGGAGGACCTAGTTATATAAGACAAATCAAAATGGAGAGGAAATATTTAATATCCAATACCACCATCTTAAGAGGAGAATCTAATATACCTTTACCACAAAAAGATAGGCTAAGCAGATAAAAAATTGCAAAGTAGCAGAATTGAACCAGAACTTGGAACAACTGGACTTAGTGGACACACAGAGAGTGTTTCAACCGACCACTTATGAATACACATTTTTTCAGCTACACACAGCAATTTTTTCAAAACTGAACACATATCATTGCGTAGGCCACGCTTAAGAATGTGTTAGAAAACAGAAATTATCCCATGTATATTATCTGCCCACAGTGCAATGAAACTGGAATTGAAACACAAAAGAAATCACAAGAACCCCCAAAATACATGGACATTAAACAACACCCTTCTCAGCAACCAGTGGGTTACAGATAAAATTAAATATGAAATTAAAAAATATCTAGAACTTAATGAAAATTCAAATACAACATACCAGAATTTATTGCATGAAATAAAAGCAGCTCTTAGAGGGAAATTTGTAGCCCTGAACTCATACATGCAGCAGCTAAATCTACTAGAAAAGGAAGTGCAAATGAAACTCAAAGCCCAAAGACGAGAGGAAATTATAAAGATTAGAGCAGAAATTTTCTCAATCAAGACAAACAAAACAATAGAAAGAATTAATGGATTCAAAAGCTGGTTCTTTGAAAGATTAAATAAAATTGATAAGCCCTTAGCTAACCTCATCAAAAAGAATAAAGAAAGGTCTCAAATTCAACCAATAAGAGACGAAAAGGGTGAAAATACTACAGACACAGCAGAGATTCAGAGGATCATTAATAGCTATTTGGAGAATATTTATTCTCATAGAATTTAAGACACAGATGAGATGGACAGTTTCCTAGAAAGGTACAAACTACAGAATCTGAATATAGAAGATAAAGAAACTCTCAAAAACCCATGTCTTAGTTACTTTTCTCTCATTGCTGGGACAAATACCTGACAACTAAAATGAAGAAATGCAAGGTTTATATACCTTACAGTTACTGGAAGTTTCAGGCCATATTCGGCTGGCTACATGGCTGAGTGGCACATGGCAGAGAGCAGCAGTTCATGGCAGCAGAACAGCACCCATGGCGACAGAGGCAATGGAGCAACCAGGGGAGCAGAGAGCAACAACTTCAGTCTATCTCTCTGTCTCTCTTTAAATTACATCAGGCTCTCTGCTTTAGTCTATCCACTTCATGCCACATCTATAATTCCCAGCAGTACTCAGACTGATAATTTCATCAGTACCAAAACACACAAACCAAGTGACTCATGAGTCAAGTCTCAATCTATAGAAATCCCGGCCCCATGACTGCATGAGACTTTGGGGAGACAACTAGACATAAAACAAAGCAACCCAATAACAATCAATGAGATACAAAATGTAATAAGTCTATAGACAAAGGAAAGTACAGGTCCTCATGAATTTACAGCTGAATTCTTCAAGAAATTAACAGAAGACATAAACCCAACACTCCTAAAAACTGTTCAATGAAATTGAA
This sequence comes from Myocastor coypus, assembly GCA_004027025.1. Classification (NCBI taxonomy): domain Eukaryota; kingdom Metazoa; phylum Chordata; class Mammalia; order Rodentia; family Myocastoridae; genus Myocastor; species Myocastor coypus. The sequence goes on along the minus strand of PVJA010026231.1, from coordinate 1,216 downwards.
AAGGAAGCAATCCTCCCCAAATCATTCCTGAGGAAAGTATTACACTGATACCAAAACCAGAAAGAGATGCAACTAAAAAGGAGAACTGCAAGCCAATTTCTCTCGTGAACATAGATGTAAAGATTCTGAATAAAACCCTCGCCAATAGAATACATCAAATCATCAGGAAGATAATATACCCTGACTAGGTAGGATTCATCCCAACATGCAAGGATCATTTAATACATGCAAATCTACAAATTTAATACACTGTATCAATAGAGCCCAAGCCAAAAACTATATGATTTTCTCAGTTGATGGAGAAAAGGGTTTTGACAAAGTCCAGCACTCATTCATGTTCAAAGTCCTAAAGAAAATATGAAAAGAGGACCTCTATTTCAATCTGATAAAAGCCACCTGTGAGAATCCAATGATAAACATAATTCTAAATGGGGAAAAGCTGAAGTCTTTTACTCTGAGATCTGTAACAGGACAAGGTTGTTCCCTATTGCCACTCCTATTCAATGCAGTTCTGGAATCAGTGGCTACAGCCATTAGATAAGAGAGAGAAACAAAACAATAAGAATAGGTAAAGAAGTTAAAATTTTATCATTTGCATATCACAGGATAATCTACTTGGGAGAACAAAAAAACTCGAGCAACAAACTACTAGTACTAATATGAAAATTCTGTAGCATATCAGGGTACAACATCAACACCCAAAATCAATAGCATTTATCTACACAGATAAGACACACGCTGAGACACAAACTAGAGAAACAATGCCTGTTACAATAGCATTGAAAAAAATGAAACACAGAGGAATTAACCTAACTAAAGTAAAAGATCTACTTAATAAAACTACAGTTCTCTGAAAAAAAAAAGCCTTGAGAATTTCACAAAATGGAAAGATTATTTCCTCCTCCTGGATAGGTAGAACCAACATTTTGAAGATGGTCATACTCCCTAAATTGTTATGCAGATTTAATGCAATCCATATGAAAATACCATCAACATTTGTCACAGACCTGGAGAAATCAATCCTAAAATTTATCTGGAAACAGAAAAGACCTAGAACTGCAAAGACAATACTGGGCAACAAAGATAAGGCAAGACGCATTAGAGTTCTTTGTCTGAAGTTATACTAAAAGCTACCGTGATAAAATCAGCATGGTATTGACAAAAAAAAAAAAAAAAAAAAAAAAAAAAAAAAAAAAAAAAAAAAAAAAAAAAAAAA